>ML341715.1:0-89546 GCA_005239505.1 Nicotiana paniculata | reverse complement strand
TTTGACCAAGAAGGTCTGACCAGTCCGGTCAGTATTTTGACCAAATTAGCGACCAAATAGCGATCAACCTTGGTCGCTAATATATTTACAATTATCTTTTAATAATTTTCTTCAATTTAGCGACCAACTATGGTCGCTTTTCCTGACAGACCAGTTTTGGTCGCAAAAGTTTGGTCGCTTTTTACCGTATTTTTAGTAGTGCATGTAACGGGTAATTAATATAATAAATATTAATAACATGCATGAATTAAGTAGGGTAAGACAATTACATATTGTAATATTATATAAACACCCTTACTATATTTTGTATGCTCATCAAGAAATTTACAAAATTATATTATCAATTGCTTATATTTTTATTCTCTGTTGTTTGAAAATCTTATTCTCTCCTTTTGGAAGAAAGTTGTCATTATCAAGAAGATTTGCTTTTCCTCATTCTCTTAATATTTTATTTTCATTATTTGCTATTCATTGATATTAGGAAAAGTGAAATAAAATTAATAATTAGTAAGCCGAATCATTCTTTTATTTACTCTGACCACAAAAGTTATTTTTTGGTTAAACATTAATTCTTTACAAGCAAACAGAAAAAAGTACAACACACAGTACAGGATTGTAAGGAAGGACGATTAAATCGACAAGTAAAAGAATTAAAATCAAGATTTTCCATTTGGAGCATAGTAGAGCTGGACAATTTCGGTACAAAGGACGAAAATAGAAGCAACCAAAGCAATTATAGACCAGGGACTATTAAAATGTGTAATTTTCAATTCAGACAACCAAGTCTTGGCTTTGCTGTTATAGTGATCCTCGATATCCATTTTCTCATCGTGGAAAAAAGATTCATCTTCTGTGCCATAAGTATTCAAATCTTTATAGAGTTGTACCACTTGTTCGTCACTCCCTAAGCTGTTCATTAAAATTTTCTTTTCTCGCAGCTCTTTGACATCCTCTTGAGAAACCACAAGTGATTTCATGAAATTCACGTAAGCAGTCACATCTTTATTAAGAAAAAAATTGGGACATAATTCATAAGCAATCATGTTCATGAAAAATGCTCTGGTGTAGGGAGAAACATACCAACATGGGAGTTTGAGTTTTGCAGAATGACAGAATTCAGCTGGGCTAAACCTTACCCAATTCAAAGATGCAATCTCGCTAGGCCTGAAATGAATCCCCTTTGATTTTAGGTCTGTCACTGAATGAAACACATACTCTCTACGCCTACCTGCCGACGTTTTATCTTTTTTACAGCACCAATTTTCAACACATAAACCTAACTTGTTCAAGAAATTACAGAACCCATCACAAGGACGTGCATGTGGTTGTTGGATTTCCCCGCTGCCAGGGACGATTACTCTTCGGAAAATTTCAAGAAGGTGAAGAGGAAGATCATCACCTGTTCCCTGTTTATAGTTCAATAATATTCTTGTGTCATCCTCATCAAAGAGTATGTCAAAACAAGCTCTTTCCGCCGTGTCTATAAATCCTTTTTCATCAACAATACCATATCTCGAACGAGCCAAGATCATGAGAATTCTGAACGGTACCTGATTTTCAAGCAAATATAAATCACGTTTACTTATGGTATAAATAGCAATACCAAGATGCTCAATTGTCTCGCTCCGTTTAAATGACTGCTCCCATGGTCCTATAATATTTAGAATGAAGCATGCATCAAGTAGCATCATTTCAGCAAGATCAATGTCATCATAGATACACGTGAATTCTTGGATGTAACAACTTCTAGCATATTTAATTTCTTTTAGAATCACATCGAGGAAGAAAGCTTTGTCTTGATTACTCCCTTCAATGAACATGTTTAGGGCCTTGGGCTTGAAATCCTGAACAAACTTGAGCTTTTCCTTTCCATGGTGGTATGGCCCAAGTGAAACCACTTTAGGATCATAGTCACCGCTTTCCTTATTCTCATCACTCAGGAATGAAGGAACCTTTTGTATTTGATTCCTTCCAACTCTAGTTGAGTTTTCCAGTACCATTTCAAAACCTTCATGCACGAATAGGCAATATTTATATTAGTTATAAGTAGTGAAGTTAGATTAATTATATTTCTGTTCAGTGGCGAAAGCTAGGGATTTTTTCAAGGGAATTCAACAAATGGTGTTCAATATGTGTTATATACCTCTAAAACGTAATATTTTACCTATATACACAGTGCAATTTTTCGACGACCACCCTTGTGATCATGTGACATCGCCACTATTTCTGTTTGACTGTATCACATGCCCATAGTTTGACAAAGAACTTTTTTATGATGCCAATACACTTCTATGACTATAAATTAATGTGTAAATTAATGAGAAATTTATAATAATTACTTCTAAATATATAAATTTGTTGTGTTTCTCTTTTTGGAGCAAAGAATACATCCCTTCTTTTAGTTGTAGAAAACACAATATTTATGCATTTCACAAGCATAAACAATATCCCATTAAATATTTTTATTCATCCTTTTTATACTAAAGATGCTTTTAAATTTATATTTTTGGTAAATAGATTTATATGTATTTCAATCATTTTAACAAAAATAAATGTTTATTAACACTTATTTTACTAAATATACCAAATGGTTATTATTTCATCACTTTTATATACAAACAATTGTTTGTTTATTTATAAATCAATATCAGCAGTTAATACATACCATCTACTTTTAAATCATTAATTCAAACGGGCTCTTATAATAGTTTGGGGTTTGGTCCTGATCTCTATATATATGGTCCAGAATTAAAGACGACAGGAAGTGAGGAAATAGAAAATCAAACGATGGATTAGTGGATACAATTATAGACATATATAATAAATTTCCTAAAAACTGGTGAAATCTATTTCATATGAAAACTTTCGATCCCCTAAAATCAAGGCCCCGTAAATTTCTCAAATGGTCATACAACTATTACTTTTTTCACTCAAGTCATTTAACTTTATTTTCTCACGCAAAAATCATAAAATTTTCACTAACTCACACAAAAATCATAGTCACTGAAAAATATAACTTCTCAGTACTATTTTCTTATTCCACGATTTCTTGTTTCTTATTTTCTGTCTAATATATAATAGTTCAATTAAAGTAGAAATTGTTATACAAATGATTGACCGGGTTTANATATATATATATATATATATATATATATATATATATATATATATATATATATATATATATATATATATATATATATATATATATATCTACATAAGTTGAAGTAATTGCTTAAACAGAAAAGGATACAAGCTTTAAAGTTTTACATTATTCTATATATCTTTGCATGCAAGATTACAGAATCACAAACAGAAAGGATATAAGCTTTAGGCATTTGCTTTTATAGCTTTAGGTATAAAAATACGTTCTAGTTGGGTGTAACCAATTTTATTTTTTATTTTCTGTCTAATATATAATAGTTCAATTAAAATAGGGTTATACAAATGGTCGACTGCGTTTCATGTTTACTTTTTCTAACCGATTTACACAGATATATTGATTATACAGAATTATAAGCATATATATATATATGTTCTACATAAGTTGAAGTAATTCTTGATGCTATACTAGGCATAGCAGGAAATCAAACTAAAAAAAAAAGAAAGAAGAAAGACAATTCTATAGTAGAACACATTACATACCAGTTTTGGGTGCTTTTCCACTGAGATGTTTGATAGTAGTTCAAGAATGTAGCCATATTTAAAGGCTTATGAAGAATGGAATATTTTAAGCCTTGGTTCCATAGTAAGGAATAAATGTTAAAGTGTTATTGGGGTGCTTCAAAAGGAAATAAAGACATATATGTTACTTTAATTTAGAATCCGAATATTTTTTTTTATAATTTGTATCCAATTGTAATTAGTAAAACAAATCGAGATATTTCTTTTTCTTTTTTCTCTTCTTTCTTAATCTTTTTTCTTTTCTGTTTTGGTTTTGGTTCTTGTGTGTTTTCCTTATTGATGCTTTGCGAAAAAAATTTAGTATGATATGATGAGAGTCTAATCACAACGTACTTCCAACTATTTGCTTGATATGATGAGAGTCTTAATTAAAAAAGAATATGCAAATATTTGCTTGAACTAGCACTATTATTTAATAATGGTTAAATGATAAATGAACTAGCACTATATTTAACCATGATTAAATGGTAGATATATGTATGAAAGACATACACATTTTATTTATTTATTATTTTGATGTAAACCTCGAATGCAGGTAAATTCTTCGGGAGAAAACTCATTTTCTAGTATTTTTTTAAACAGAAGAAGCATTAAAACATCTTGTGACTTTATTATACAATAACTTCTGACTTTTTTTTTTCTTCATTAGTTTAATATTTGACAAACAATCTGCAGCTGAGAGATGGCCAATTTCGTACACTCAATGAAAACAGTAATTTAGACCTAAAATCTGGACTACTAGTTCTTTCCTAACACTTTGGGCAAGTGAGAAAGCAAAAAAAGAAAAAAATGAAAAAAGGGGTGAACATGTTTTTCAGCCAATGAATCACGTTAACTACGGATATACATGGACCGAGTTGGTTCGGTTTTTATCAAAATCAAATCAAACCAACTATATCGATTTGGATTGGTTCGATTTTGTCGGATTTTTCAGGTTTTCGGATTTTCGGGTTTTTTTGTTACATAAATATTATTCGAATCTTACTTTGTTAAAGTTATAGATAAAGTTTTGATAAGTGGATATATGTTTAGTAAATATTGAAAAAATTGACAAACATGATCTATTAAAATATTCCAATGAGAGAATTTTGTTAGTAACACATGATAGTTATTTTCGTAGTCGTCTATCAATAATTTTCCGTCAATGTACACTTTCAAGGTTAACACATGAGAGGATCCCAAATATTTTTACATTTTTTTAAAAAGAAAATTCAATATAAAGTCTTTAAAAAAAATTTATATATCGGTTTGGTTCGGGTTTTTTTATTCAATATCAAACTAAGTCAAACCAAACCTAATTAGATTTTTTAATCGATTTGATTTAATTTTTTAATTTGATGAGATTTCCGATTCCGTTTAAACAACCCTAACGTTATAATGCATACTTTTCTTCTTGAGTAAAGAAAGATTATCATAGCTCTATGAATCACGTGGGAATATGAAGCAGTTTTTTATTGTAACGTTAACCTGCTAAAGAAAGCTAGCATTCCTTTACTCCACAAATAGGATAAAGCTAATTCCACGTATAAGTTTAGGACAAACGAATCATAATAGGTTCTGACTTTTCTTTTTCGTTAATTATGGCGAAACATGCAACATGTTTCTTTAAGTCTAATAAAAGGGTAAGAAAGTAAAAATAATTTAGATAGAGGGGACTCCCGAGGCGTGCGGACGCCGGTAGATATACTTTGAAGTCTTTATGTATTGACTCAGCTCAGTGATGCTTGGACTAGTAGGAGGTATCTCGATATGTACAAACAAATGTGCAGAAACGTAACATAAGTACACCACAATGGTTCCCAGTATGTGTCAAGCCTAACTTCAGTAGAGTAGCGACGAGATCAGGTCAAGGCCCTACTGGCAAAAATAAGAAACAGGACGAAAAATATAACAATATAATAATAATAACAATGAGAATAAAACAAGTAAGGATTAATCTAAAATTTAGCTACACAAAATAAAGGCAAATAATAAGCCACGGAAGAACACAAGGATTTACATGTTAAGGAAAAACAAAACAACCAAAGACAAGTACAACAATAAAGAAATATCAACAAGGGTCATTATAGAGGTACCACCACGTAGTCCCAAATCATAAATAAATTCACAATCTTTCCTTATATTATCGTGGGAGCCTTTATATTTATTTTTAAAAATTATTTTTCACGAAATAGCATCCAACATTTTAGCTCACCTTATCATACCGCATGACTTCTAGTAGCTCCCTACTAGCCACACGTATCAAGCCCACCTTATTTCACCGCATGCATTTCAACACCCAGACCTTATACCACCGTATGTGTATCAATATCACAACATATCACAAATCATACCTCAAGTTCCCAAATATCACAACTTGCCAAAAAAATTAATAATCACATTATTTACAACAATAAGGAGCCCACGACTCAACCAAGCTGTACACAAAGTCTCAATAAAATAATTGAAAGTAAATAATTTAACGGAATAGTATTTCACAATTTAACACTTTGCCTCAATGAAAATCACGACCTTTATATCTCAATACAAATTTCAACGACCAGATATTTCATAATTTAACAAATTCAAGTAAGGAGTTCAATGGTCAAATAATGAACACAAAAATAAGGAAACAAAACTTCAACTAAAGAGGCAGGGCAATTAGGAAGAAAAAGGTAAGACAAATAGAACATGTGAAAATAGACTAATGATAACAAATATAACATGATAAAATAACTCAACTAATGCATGATAGAAATCTACATATTTAAAACCAGTAATTTTCACATTTAATCCATGTACACACTCGTCACCTTGCGTACACGGCTTTCACACATCACAATTATCATAACAACACCGATCCTAAGGAAAATTTTTCCCACACAAGGTCAGACAAGTCACCTACCTCAAATCGTGTTAACTCAATCCACTAGTAGACCTTTTCCTCGATTATCCAACTCAGAATGGCTCGAATCTAGACATAATAATTTCATACTATAAATATAACCATTGGAACCTAAGTCGAACAATAAAATTTACTATATTTCTACAGAAATAAAAAGACAACTCAAAAAGTCAACACGGGGCCCACGTCTCCAAATTCACAAAAGTTACGAAATTCAAACCCCTATTCAACGACATGTCCAACCATATCAAAATTACTAAACTTCGACCACCACTCGGTCCTTGATCCTCAAATTTAGCCTTAGGTAGTTTTCACAATTTTCCAACTTAAAACATCAATTAAATATTAAAAACAACAATAGATTTGGGTAATTTAACCAAAATTGGGTTATGAATTCTTACCCCAATATTTTTCTTGAAAATCTCCCAAAAAATCGCCTCACACCGAGCTCTAAATCCCCAAAATGGATTATGAACACCGAACCCACGAACATACCCTTTTCTTCCCAGCGACCCTCGCTTTTGTGGGCCTAAGGCCGCACTTGCGACAACACACCTAAGGAAAATTCATCCCAGGTGCGGATTCCACTTGAATTCAGGAGTGCGCTTCTGCGGAATATTTCCGCTGCTACGATGTGAGTGCTGGCTAGCTCTTTCCACTTTTGTGATATTTCTTCTCGCACCCGTAATACCGCTCCTGTGCGTGACTGTACGCACCTGCAGACCCAGCTGCCAAAAAAATTCTCGCTTCTGCGGCTCATGGGACACTCCTGCGATGTCGCACTTGCGACCCAAAATGCACAGGTTAGATTACACTAGAAGCAACAGGGCTTCAGCAATGCACCAAGTCCAATTTCGAATCCGAATTTAATATGTTTCATACCCGGGGTCCTCGGGACCCCGTACTTATATACCAACTAGATCCAAAATAAATAACGGACCTACTCGAGGCTAAAAATCACATCAGACAACATTGTTTCTACCGAATCGCAACCCAAGTTCAAGCCTACAAACTTATGAACTTTCGAATTCTAAAACGAATGTCGAATCATACCAAAACAACTCCAGTTGACTTCAAATTTTGCACACAATTCATAAATGACATTACAGACCTATTCCATCTGGAATTGGATTCCGACCCTGATATCAATAAAGTCAACTTCTAGTCGAACTTTCAAATCTTTCATTTCCCAACTTTCGCCAATTTATGCCGAAACGACCTACAAACCTCCAAATCAATATCCGGTCGCACTTCTAAGTCTAAAATCATTATACATAGCTACTGGAATTATCAAAACTTCATTCCGAGGCTGTCTACACAAAAGTCAAGTTGTAGTCAACTCTTACAACTTAAATGTTCAACTTAGGGACTATGTGTCCCATTTCACTCTCAACCCAAACCCAAACACCCAGGCACATTCCGAAACCACAATATAACATAAAAGAAGCACTAAATAGGGGATCAAGGCTAAAATACACAAAACAACCAACCAAATCATTACATCCTCCTCCTCTTAAAGCAAACGTTCATTCTCGAACGAGTATAAAGACATATCTAAAGTGGTGAAGAGATGAGGATAACGATTGCGCATATCATGCTCGGTCTCCCACGTTGCCTCCTAGACTAGTTGACCCCTCCATTGAACCTTTACTGAAGCAATGTTCTTTGACCTCAACTTTTGAACCTGCCTGTCCAAAATAGCCACCGGCTCCCCAATATAAGATAGATCCTCGTCCAACTAGACTGAGATGAAATCCAAAACATGAGATGGATCACCATGATACTTCTGGAGCATAGAAACATGGAACATTGGATGGACTGCAGCTAGACTGCGTGGTAGTGCAAGCCAGTATGCCACCTCTCCAATCCTCTCAAGTATCTCAAAAGGTCCGATATACCTAGGGTTCAACTTGCCCTTCTTCCTAAACCTCATAACACCCTTAATTGGGGAAATCCGAAGCAATACCCGCTCTCCAACAATGAATGCAACGTCGCGAACCTTCCGATCCGAATAACTCTTTTGTCTAGATTAGGCTGTGCAAAGTCGATCTTGAATCAATTTACCTTTTTCCAAAGCATCCCGAACCAAGTCTGTACCTAATAGCCTAGCCTCACCTAGCTCAAACCAACCCACCGGAGACCGACACCGCCTCTCATACAAAGCTCATACGGATCCATTTGAATGCTCGAATGGTAGCTGTTATTGTAGGCAAACTATGCAAGCGGCAAAAGCTGATCTGAAGAATCCCCAAACTCCATCACACATGCACTGAGCATATCCTCCAATATCTGAATAGTGCGTTTGGACTGCCCGTCTGTCTGGTCGTGGAAGTCTGTACTCAACTCAACCCGCGTGCCTAACTCACGTTGTAATGCCCTCCAGAACCGCGATGTAAACTGCGTACCCTGTCAGAGATGATGGATCCCGGCATGCCATGAAGTCTGACAATCACGCGGATATAGACTCGAGCCAACTGTCTGAAGAATAAGTAGTCACCACTGGAATGAAATGAGCCGACGTGGTCAGCCTATCCACAATCACCCATACTGCATCAAATTTCCTCTGAGTGCGTGGGATCCCAACAACAAAATCCTTAGTAACCCGCTCCCATTTCTACTCTGGAATCTCTAGCTTCTGAAGTAATCCACCTAGTCGCTGATGCTCATACTTCACCTGCTTAAAATTTAGGCAGCAAGCTACATACTCCACTATGTCTTTCTTCATTTGCCTCCACCAGTAGTGCTGCCTCAAGTCCTGATACATCTTGACGGCACCCCGATGAATGAAGTACCTCGAACTTTGAGCCTCCAGGAGAATCAACTCACGCAAACCATCTGCATTGGGTACACATAGCCTGCCCTGCATCACTAACACATCTTCATCTCCAATAGTGACCTCCTTGGCATCACCATGCTGAACCGTGTCCTTAAGAACAAGCAGATGTGGGTCGTCATACTGACGCTCTCTGATACGATTGTTGATACCCAATTTTTCCTCATATTTTATAAATATCATGTATAAGAATATCACCTTTTGCATTATTGCATAATTTACGGGGGTCATATCGGTATTTTTTATAATTTTCCATAATTTTTAAAGCTTTAAAATTGATTTTCTTGCATTTAAATCACTTGAATATGTATTAATTACCCCTTTAAATTATTCTATAACGACTTAATTATCCAAATGTATTATTTGCATCCACATATATATTTCATAATATTTTAATTTATTTCATTTAATTTTATTTGTATTTTAAAGCTATTTTACACAACAACAAAATCCTTAGTAACCCGCTCCCATTTCCACTATGGAATCTCTAGCTTCTAAAGCAATCCACCTAGTTCTCTCTTCTATCTATCTACTGTAAAATCTACCGGCGTGATTGCTGGCGCCGGAAACCACAAGTAAGCTATCATCTCTCCCTCCCTCCCCCTCCGCCCTATCTCCTATCTCTTTCCCATCACTTCTCTCTCTTCCCTCTGTCTCTACGACGCGTCTGCCCCACGTCAGTCACCGCTAGAAATTTTTGGCTGGCGACCCCACTGTCTTTCTTTTCCTCTCTCCCTTCTTCTCTCTTATACCCTTAAGACCGACTCTCTTTCCCTGCTGCACATTTTACCAATGCTTTTCTGCCCAAATTTCAGTCCCAAAACCCTAGCAGCCCCACCGACGACCTACCTTGTTATCCCTCCCTTTTCGTGTCTGTGTAGGTCCACCCCCACGACAAGTTGATACCCCCTCCCTATTGGTTTTGTGGTGGTTGTGTGTAATTTTTCAGGGAACTAGTTGCGGCTGCCGAGACGAGCGCGAGGCATACGGGCAAGCAGAGTGGAGCATCAACAGCTAGTGTGTGCAAAGGTTGGTGAGAGTTGAAAGGACGCACGAGAGATTCCGTGACCTCGGGTGTACACCAAGTCATATATCTAGGTTCTTTCCATCAGGAGTTGGTACCTCCCACTTTCTTTTCCCCCTCTTTGTGATAGTTAAATTGTGGAAATTTAGTTAGCAAGTTTAAGAATATTATTTTCATACTTGTAGATGCTACTTGTTATCTTCTAGTTGGGTCCTATTATATGTTAGTAATTTTTTGTAGTTTGTCGTAGGTATACTAGCTGTGGTCTGGGTTGGTAGAGTTTGGTCATGTCCTTGGGGGGTGGGAAGGGGGTGGGAAGGAGGGTGGGGAGGGGTTAGAGGGTGGGATGAGAGGCAAAGAGGCCAAGGGGAAAAATAGAGATTGTAGGTTGAGGATTGGATCGTGGAACATAGGCACGCTGACGGGTAAGTCTATTGAGTTAGCGAAGATTCCCCAGAAGAGGAAGGTCAATATAGCTTGTGTTCAGGTGACTAGGTGGGTAGGGTTGAAGGTGAGGAATGTGGACGGGTATAAGTTGTGGTACTCTGGGGTTGTGAAAGGTAAGAATGGAGTGGGTATCTTGATGGATAGGGATCATAGAGGGTCTGTGGATGAGGTTAGGCGAGTGAATGATAGGCTTATGTTTATTATGTTTGTGGTTGGTGAGTGAAACCTCAATGTCATTAGCGCTTACGTGCCGCAAGCGGTCTTGGATGAGGAGGTTAAAAGGCGCTTCTGGGAGGATTTGGATGAGACTGTGCATAGAATTCAACCTGCTGAGAGGTTATTTATAGGGGGGGATTTAAACGACCATATTGGGTCGGCTGCTAATGGCTATGGGGAGGTGCATGTTGGCTTCGGCCTTGGGGATAGGAACAAAGGAGGTACCGCACTGTTAGATTTCGCTATGGCTTTCGAGTTGGTGATTACAAACTTGACTTTTTTGCAGAGGGAGGAACATCTGGTAACATTCCAAAGTTTGGTGGTGAAGACTCAGATTGATTACCTCCTCCTCAGAAGGTGTGATAGAGGGTTGTGCAAAGGATTGCAAGGTTATCCTGGGCGAGTCCCTCGCAACTCAGCATAGGCTCTTAGTAATGGACGTTGGTATTATGATAAGGAGAAAGAAAAGGCATGCTCGTGGTCTACCAAGGATTAGATGGGGAGCCTTATCTAAGGATAAATCCTAGGAGTTGGAGGGGAGGCTATTAGCTATGGGATCTGGAGGATTAGTGGGGACGCAAGCGTTATGTGGTCAACGACGGTGAACTATGTTAGGGAGGTGGTGAGAGAGGTTCTAGGGATATCGAAGGGATATTCTGGCAGGCACCAAGATGACTGGTGGTGGAATGACGTAGTACAAGGCAAAGTGGAGGCGAAGAAGGTAGCGTATATGAAGTTATAAGCGAGCACAAACGAGGAGGAGAGGATAGCGAATAGAGGGAGGTACAACATAGCAAGTATGGAGGCAAAGCTGGCCGGTTGTGGAAGCTAAGAATGCAGCATTTTGTCGTCTGTACGAGGAATTGTGGTAAGTAAATGGGGATAAGAAGTTGTTTCGTCTGGCTAAGGAGAGGGAAAGGAAGGCTCAGGATCTGGACAAAGTAAGGTTCATCAAAGATGAGGACGGAATAGTATTGATGGGGGAGTCCCAGATTAAGCAGAGATGGCTGACGTATTTTCATGGTCTTCTTAATAAGGAGGGGGACCAGGATATAGTTCTAGGGGATTTGGGGCATTCGGAGAGTCTCCGAGACATTAGGTATTGCAGGCGCATTAAGGTGGAGGAGGTCGCGTGGGATTTGTGTAATATGAGTAGGGGTAGAGCGCCCGGGCCAGACAAAATCCGGGTTGAGTTTTGGAAGTGTGTGGGTAGAGAAATCTTGGAGTGGCTGACCGGGCTGTTCAATGAAATTTTTGGACGAAGAGGATGTCGGATTAGTGGAGGTGGAGTACAATGGTACCGTTGTACAAGAACAAAGGTGATATCCAGTGTTGTAACAATTATAGGGGTATCAAGTTACTAAGTCATACCATGAAAGTTTGGGAGATGGTGGTAGAGGTGAGGGTGAGGAAGACAGTTTCTATATCCGACAACCAGTTTAGGTTCATGCCGGGTCGCTCGGCTACGAAAGCTATCCACCTTATTAGGAGGTTGGTAGAGAAATACATGGATAAGGAGAAGGATCTTCTCATGGTGTTTATCGACTTGGAGAAATCATATGACATGGTCCCTAGGGAGGTGCTCTGGAGATATCTCGAGGCAAAGGGTGTGCCGGTAGCTTATATTAGAGCGATCAAGCACATGTATGATGGATGTTGACCCATGTCACTGCATAGTTTTGAAGATTGACAAATGGCTGACCAGTTGAACCAGGTCCATCAGAGCACACATCTTGAACTGAATAGCTGTCACATGCACCGTATATGCATAGGAGATATTTGTGAATGTGAAATATCAATGGACCGAGAGATTGTCTCCTAATGCGAAAAGGTTGCAAACTGATGAGAATATTGACGTCGAATTCAGCAAGGAAAGTAACAAAAGAAAGGAAGTTGAGTTTGGTACGAATTTGTTCACCCAGGTAGAGTTGGACTAGAATTGGACGACAAGCTCAACTGACTCTATAAATACTTGATGTATTTCTGCTAAAATTCGACACGCACAAAAGCTGAAGTGAATCAAAAGTCTGAAAGCAAAGTTCCCAGAGTCAATTTGCTAGTAAGTCATTGTGCGATTAAAAGGCTACAGGTCAACTAGAAGAACCAGTTCCATCTGATTAATTATTGAGTCTAGTTGATTGTAGTAGGAGTTTTGATATTGTATCTTTCAACTTTCATAGAAGAAATTGTAATAGGTACACATTGTTCAAGTTAGAGTTAACTTGAGGGGTGTAGAAATTAGCTAGGGGCTAGTTACTACAAAGGGATTAGAGTTAGTCCTAGGATTACAAAAGAGTTTATTTTGTAAGTCCGTTTGGCTCAGAGTATTTAGTGAAGAGTTTGAGCAAGTCCTACTCAGGAGTAGGTCATGGTCTTATTCACCTTTTGAGCCAGGTGTTTTCCACGTAAAAATCTTTGTGTTTTTACTTTACTGCTTTTAATATTCCACGACAGTAGAAGTAAATACATCAAGAAGAACCAGGTTCTTCTATTGAGACAACACTCAAAAATTGGGTACCACACAAAGTAACTTATCTTCTTGTGTGGTATTGACGTCTAAAACATCACTTGGTATCAGAGCAGGTTATCCTTGAAAGGCTAATACCTTGGAGAATATCAAGATGAGAGCACCACCTATAAATTGGGAAGGTCAATCAACTGCAAGGCCACCACTCTTCAATGGCCAGTATTACTCTTGGTGGAAAAACAGGATGAAGGATCACCTAATTGGAGAAGACTATGAACACTGGGACATAGTCACTGATGGTCCCCTAGCTACCATGATGAATATTGCTAAAGGTATAGATATACCAAAGATTAGAGCTGATTGCACTACTGAGGATCTGAAGAAATGGGAGAAGAATGCAAAGGCCAAAAAGTGGCTAGTGTGTGGACTAGGTCCAGACGAGTATAGCAGAATCCAAAGCTGCACCACTGCCAAAGAGATTTGGGATACCTTGCAAGTAGCCCATGAAGGAACACCTCAGGTAAAAAGGTCAAGAGGTATTCTACCATACTCTCAGTATGAAAACTTCACTATGAAAAAGGAGAGACTATCCAAGAGATGTACACAAGGTTCACAACCTTGACTAATGAACTGAAGTCTCTTGGAAGAGTCATTCTTGAATAGGACAAGGTTAAGAAGATCCTAAAAAGGGTCTTGCCTATTTATTGGGAACACTGCTATCAAGGAATCCAAAAATATGGCAACCCTGAGATTGGATGAGCTGATTGGAAACCTCACTACCTATGAACTGAGAAGGCAGACAATGAAGATGGATGGTCCAAAGAAGGAGAGGAGTCTAGCACTAAGAATCACTGAGGGAGCAGATATGGAAAATGATGAGATGGCCATGATCACCAAAGAATTCAGAAACTTTCTCATGAGGAAAAAGAGCATCTCTAGAGGAGGACACTACAACAAAGCAAAAGCTCCAGAAAGGCCAACCAACGAGGGATGCTATAAATGTGATAAGACTGACCATCTCATTAAAAACTGTCCTCAGTGGGAAGTAGAATGGAAAAAAGAGAGATATGAGAGAAGGAATAGGAAGAAGGAACAGGTTCAACCCAAGAAAATCACAACAAAGGCTATAGTTGCTGCTTGGGGGGAAAGTTCAGATGAAGAATCAGAAGATGGGGAGACTGAAGATCAGGTGCTCATGGAAATTGGAGAATTGATAAGGAATCACATGAAGAACCCGAGGTAAGTATCTCCCATCTTAAAAACAAAGTAAAGTTCCTATCTAAGGAAAAACTCTCTGAGTTACTACTTGGTTTCATAAATGATTATGAGGAAACAACCAAAGAGAAGGATCAACTATCTAAAGAATGTGCAATGCTAAAAGCTAAGTGCATGAACATGGAAATCAGAGTCAGTGAATCTGAAAATAAAAAACACTGACTTGTTGAACCAGCTTCATTCACTTGAAACTGAGATTCTAGAACTAAAATCTGAAAACTTAAAGCTAAAGCTAGGATCCAGTAAAAAGGTTGTTGATTATTCTCATATCATGTTAGAATAAAACATGGGAAAACTAAAAGATAAGATGTATGCCAAGGATGAACAGATAAGAACTCTTAATGAAGAACTTGGAAAAGTCAAACATGAATTAGATCGAACTTGTAAATGGAATAAATCCTCTGATGCCCTGATATGTCTTCAAGAGAATCATAGTAGCAACAGGAGAAGGATTGGCTTTGGAAGTCAATTGCCCACGTGGGATCCCAAAAACAAGTATCTCACTCTTCCTGAGAATAAAATCTGCACCCATTGTGGTAAGACTGGGCACTACAAATATGAGTGTACTGCAAAAGAGCAGGCCAGTCGAAGAAATGAGAGGTTTGTAAAAAGGAAAAACTGGCTACCAAATTGGGCCAGAAAAAATTTGATTGATCCATTCTCTCATAGAAAGGACCCAAACTAGTTTGAGTTCTTAAGACTAACCTCTGATTCTTTTTTTAGGTTCAAGTGAGAGGAGGCAGCCATATTTGGTATTTGGATAGTGGCTGCTCAAAGCATATGACTGGTTGAAAGTCTCAAAGGAGGAAATGTCTCCTTTGGAAATGGAAATAAAGGTGAAATCATTGGGGTTGTTAAGGTAGGTAAGGATGACACACGATCCATTGAAAATGTGTATCTAATAGATGGATTGAAATATATCCTGATCAGTGTATCACAACTGTGTGACAGAGGTAACCTGGTTGCTTTTACTTCCACAAAATGTTTTGTGATTAACCTGCTTACTGACAAGATTGTTTTGCAGGGAAAAAGAATGAATAACATCTATGTCATAGACTTGTCCACACTGTCTGAAAATGAACTCACTTGCCTAAGTGTGTTGGACAGTGATCTCCTCCTTTGGCACAAATGACTTGGTCATGCGAGTCTAACTCATATTAACAAACTAGTCTCTAAGGACTTAGTAGTAGGACTTCATAACATTAAGTTCAAGGAGGACAAAGTTTGTGAGTCATGTGCTAAGAGGAAGCAGGTAAGGTCCTCTTTCCAAAATAAGAAAATAGTCAGTACCACCAGGAAGTTAGAACTGGTTCATATGGATCTATGTGGTCCTATGAGAACTTTGAGTAGAAGTGGTAAGAGATATGTGATGGTGCTAGTTGATGATTATTCAAGGTTCACTTGGACCTTATTCCTGGAATCTAAGGATGAAGCATTTGATATGTTCACCTCATTTGTCAAGAAAACTCAAAATCAATTAGGACATCAACTAGCATCAATAAGATCTGACCATGGTACTGAATTTGAGAATGCTAAGTTTGCTGAGTTCTGTGATGAACATGGTGTTAATCATGACTTTTCTGCTCCTAGAACCCCACATCAAAATGGGGTTGTTGAAAGGAAAAGCAGAACTCTTGAAGACATGGCTAGAACCATGTTTCTATCTAGCAAACTACCTTACAACTTCTGGGATGAAGCAATAAACACTGCTTGTTACATAATCAATAGATGCATGACCAGACCTCTGGTAGAGAAAACTCCCTATGAATTACTTAAAGGGAGAAAGCCCAACATATCCCACTTTAGGGCTTTTGGATGCAAGTGTTTTGTACATAATAATGGCAAAGATTCCCTAGGAAAATTTGACCCCAGAAGTGATGAGGGAGTATTCTTGGGATATTCATCACATAGCAAAGCTTATAAAGTGTATAATAAAAGAACTATGTGTGTAGAAGAAAGTATACATGTTGTCTTTGATGAAACTAACATTCTTGCTGAGAGACAGGAACATGAAGATGAGGAGCTTGGACTGGTAAGAAGCAGTGATCACATTGAAGAAAGCATGAAAGGTGGAACAGGTGATGGACCAGGTTCAAATACCCCAAGCATCATGACAGGGGGAATTCAACATATGCAACATGGCCCTGATCCTGCTTCACAGCAACAAGACACCATGGAATCGTCTGGGAATGAACAACTGGTACTTAAACCACACAGACATCAGAGTTCTCACCCTCTTGAGAAAATCATAATAGATTTGGCATCCGGAATCAAAACAAGATCATCCTTGAAAAATCTGTGTGCGTTTGATGCCTTTCTATCCATGATCGAACCAAAGAACATTGGGGAAGCCCTACAAGATGATGATTGGGTAAATGGCATGTAAGAAGAGCTGAATCAGTTTGAAAGAAGTCAAGTATAGAACTTGGTACCCAGGCCACTAGATAGATCAGTGATTGGCACCAAGTGGGTCTTCAGGAACAAGCTCGATGAGGATGGAACTGTTACAAGGAATAAGGCAAGATTAGTTGTTCAAGGGTATAGTCAAGAAGAAGGAATTGAATATGATGAGACCTTTGCCCTTGTGGCAAGAATGGAGGCAATAAGACTTCTTATAGCATTTGCTGCACACATGGAATTCACTCTTCATCAGATGGATGTTAAGAGTGCCTTTCTCAATGGCTATCTGAAGGAAGATGTATTTGTCAAGCAGCCTCCAGGTTTTGAAAGCAAGGAGTCACCTGACCACGTATACAAACTCGACAAGGCTCTATATGGTCTCAAACAAGCACCAAGAGCATGGTACGAACGATTATCAAAATTCCTGCTAGAACATGGGTACAAACGAGGCAAAATTGATAGTACCTTGTTCTTAAGGGAAAAGGGTAAGGATCTCCTGGTTGTGCAAATATATGTGGATGATATTATATTTGGGGCGACTTCTGAAAAATTGAGCAAGGAATTTGCTATGCTAATGGGAAGTGAGTTTGAGATGAGTATGATGGGTGAGCTAAACTTTTTCTTAGGCTTGCAAATTAAGCAAAACCCAAATGGAACAATGATCCACCAACAAAAGTATGTGAAAGAATTGCTCAAGAAGTTTAAAATGGAAGACTCAAAAGAAATAGACACTCCCATAGCCACAGCTACAAAATTGGATGTGGATGAACCTGGTTCATCTGTTGATCAGAAGCTATACAGAGGGATGATTGGGTCTATATTATATCTCACTGCCAACAGACCTGATATTATGTTCAGCGTGGGATTGTGTGCTAGGTTTCCGGCAAATCCAAAGGGGTCCACCTCACTGCAGTAAAGAGAATTTTGAGATATTTGAAAGGCACCACTGATTTGTGCCTTTGGTATCCTAAAGGTAGTAATTTCGACCTTGTAGGATATGCTGATGCTGATTATGCAGGATTCCTGGTTGACAGGAAAAGTACTTCAGGTATGGCTCACTTTCTGGGTTCATGCCTTGTGTCTTGGGCTACCAAGAAACAAACTTCAGTAGCCTTGTCTACAGCTGAGGCTGAATATGTGGTTGCAGCCTCATGCCGTGCCCAGTTGTTATGGATCAAGTAAAAACTCATGGACTTTTGTATTGATGTGGGATGCATTCCTATTTTTTGTGATAACACTAGTGCTATTAGTATGAGGAAGTACCCGGTTCATCATAAAAGGACTAAGCACATAGATGTTAGGCACCATTTCCTAAGGGATAACTATGAAAAATGAATGATCTCAATCGAATTTTGTGCTACTGATCATCAAATTGCTGATATATTCACTAAAGCACTTAGTAGGGAGCATTTTGAGAGAAATAGGATGGAATTAGGGATGATTAAGATCACCTGATTGGAAATTTTTTTTATAGAAATGGAATTTTTTTTTTGGCTAGAAAATCTTAATTAGGTACTTAATCAGATAAATAATTGCTCAGCATCATGTCTTTATTGCCATACTCTTGTGACATGTATTAATATGATTCCCTGAATACTAATAATGTTTATCAATCTTTTTAAATTGAGGCAATTTAAAAATTTCTAACAGGATGAATCTGGTTCATCCATGCTGATTCATCTGATTGACAAGGTACGTACTCTTCTCCATATATTAATTCAATTACAGCCACACATGAGCATGATTATATCTATATTTGGTTCATTTCAAAGTCTTTGTACTAATCCCTAAATGAACCCGTTCCAAGAAGTCACATCAGTACTTAATTAGCCTAGAAGTAGGGAACTCTTAATCGTCAAATCAATGACACTCCTACAACTATTAAACTTCCACTTGAATAAATTTTCTACCCGTTGTATAATTAATATCCATATCTTATAAAAGGTCATCATTAATCCTCTCTTCATAAAGCTACCCTCAAACCAAGTTCAACTCATACTACACAATCCAAAACTGATAACACGCCTTTTCTTCCTAACAATACATAATAATGTCTTCACCACCACCAACTTCTTCTTCTAATTCATCACCTAATCGTGATTACGATGGAGGACATTCTGAATCTGTATCCAATTATCCATCCATTTACAGTTCTAAATCACCAGAAATTTCATCAACCCCTGAAAATACACCCATTCCTGAACCCACTCCAAACCCTACTCCTGCCCCCAAGAATCGTCGTGTCAAAGTTCTTGCCCAAAAATTTGTTGCTTCTGGGGCTAGGGAAAAATTCTTGGAGGATCTTATTAAAGCAGACAAAGGTACTAAGTCAGATTCGTCTAGTGAATCCTTTAAATCAGCCAATGAGGAAGACGCACTTGGTTCAACCAGTTCTGAAAAAGGTAATCTTGAAATCAATTCTGAATTTACTTCTGCTGATAAAAGATTCGTGTTGGTTGGGTCTATTATTTATGTTGAAGTACCTAGAAGGCAGAGGGGTGGTAGAAAAAAAGAATTCTTGATAGAGAGGGAAAAGAAGTTGTGAGGGGATCTGGGGAGGGTGGCACCACGCTGGTTATCTGTGGTTCCATTCCTGAAATTGTTGGAGAAAACGTCACAGATTTAGGGGGAAGCATAGTTGAGGAAGCTGCAGCAGGTCTTGCAAGTCTGAAGAAAGGAACATATGAATCTGTTTCATCTGGGGAAAAAATATTGGCTCAAAGGCTGAAGAAACTGGGGGAGTCCTATAACCCCAAGAAAAGAAGGAATCAGAAGCCCAAGAAGGCAACTCACCCAGTTCCTTCAAAGAAAAGGAAAATTTCTGAAGTTGCTGATGTTCCTGCTCCAAAAGTAAGAGCTGCTCGTAGCACTGTGAGGGATGAAAAAGAGAAATTAGAAAAGGTTCTGAAAGAGAGAAAGAAGAAGAGGGCAGCAAAAGGAAAAGCAAAAGTTGGAGAGCCTGTTGAGGCTATTGAGATTGAAGAGACGACGTTGGACCTGGTCCAATAGGAGGATCAGCCTGCTCCAGGTGTGGCTGAGGCACCAAAACCCACAAAGGCTAAGGCTTCTTCAAAGAAGTCAGCTAGAATGTCTGTCACCAACAAGATCTATTAAGAGGACCAGGGTCAAGCCAAAGAAAGTGAAATTATTTGAGAAAGAGGATGATGATGCAGACTGGAGTGGAGAGGAGGAGAATGAAATAGGAGAGGTGAATGACAGAGTTACCATGTTTGGAAAAAGAACAATACTGAAGGGTAAGCTGGTGAAGGATCTAGAGGAGCCTGGAATGCAATATCTGCTGGAAACTCTGGAGGTGCAGGGTTGGAAGGACCTTGTCCTTCTCATGGAAGGCAGGCTGGCAAGGGCTGAGTTGGTAGAATTCATGGGAAATTCCATTGTCAAGGAAGGCAGGGTCACCTCCATGGTCAAAGTAATTGAAGTTTCCTTTGATGCTAATGAACTAGGTGTTATTCTGAACATACAACTGAGGGCTATGAGGACTACACAAGGCAAAGATGGCCTTGTCTTGATGGGATGGCCTCAACAATCAATATCACTAGATTCTTCAGTGATAGTGAGAGGGAGATTGAACCCAGGCCGGTTTACAAGAATGAAATGAAGCCAGAGCACAAGCTAGTCTTCGAGTTCGTCATCAAGTTCCTACCGCCTAGACAAGAAAGAAGGAACATCGCAAATTATATGGATATTACCTTAATGGAATAATTGTACAGGGGAAAGCAAATAAATTGGCCGGCTTTCATCATCCAACTCTTTGACAGAGTTGTGAATGGAACCAAAGCACACGCAATTCCATATGGCTTCATTCTGACAGCAGTGCTTGCACATTTTGGGGTTCCAGTAAAGAAGGCTGAGATGGCTACTGCCAAAGACTATTTTAGAAAGGAAACTTTGCTGACATGTGACTATAATGTCAATGTTCATGTGGATGAACCTAGTTCATCTAGGAAGCAACCAGTCAATAGCAAAGTTAAAACTCTGGTGCAGGAAAACGAGATTAAGGATATGGAGGTCCTTCATTTGAAGTCTCGTGTGATTGAGGTTGAAGCTGAGCGGGATGCTCTTACGGCTGAATTAGCAAAGGAGAAAGACAAGAACGAGGGTGTTCTTCAGCAGATGCTTTCTCTCCTACAATCCAAGACCACAACCTCCTCTGCACATTCCTATCCTTAGGCTTTCCAGAGCTTTCAAAACCCCTCTTTAGACCAGTTGTTCAGTTTCAGTTATTTTTACTCTTTTTTTTTCTCATGGTTGGTTTGTTTTTGTTTTTCTGTATGGTGGTTGATAATCGTTACTAATCAATGAATTTTGCTTCTATTTATTGACTTGTCTCAATTTCTTAGTTAGCTAACATTTATTGGCTTCTTGTGTTGATTAATCATGCTTTGCACCTGCAGTTTCCTCAATGGCCATGAGTAATAATTAATAAATCTAGTAAGTGTATCATTTTGCAATCTTTTCGATGATGCCAAAAGGGGGAATATATGTGTTGAACTTTTTCAATTTTTTTTTTCAAAGTGATATTTATAACCTAATGAACCTAGATTCTCTATGATTAATTCTTAAAACCATACAAAGTGTTTGAAGTGTATACAGGATTAAGCACAAAGTTTGTCATCATCAAAAAGGGGGAATTTGTTGACCCATGTTACTGCATAGTTTCTAAGATTTACAGATGGGTGACCAGTTGAACCAGGTCCATCAGAGCACACATCTTGAACTGAATAGCTGGCACATGAACTGTATATGCATAGGAGATATTTGTGAATGTGAAATATCAATGAACCAAGAAATTGTGTCCTAATGCGAAAAGGTTGCAAACTGATGAGAAGATTGAAGTCGAATTCAACAAGGAAGGTAACAAAAGAAAGGAAGTTGAGTTTGGTACGAATTTGTTCACCCAGGTAGAGTTGGACTAGAATTGGACGACAAACTCAACTGACTCTATAAATCCTTGATGTATTTCTGCTGGAATTCGATACGCACAAAAGCTGAAGTGAATCAAAAGTCTGAAAGCAAAGTTCCCAGAGTCAATTTGCTAGTAGAGTCATTGTGCGACTAAAAGGCTACAGGTTAACTAGAAGAACCAGCTCCATCTGATTAATTATTGGGTCTAGTTGATTGTAGTAGGAGTTTTAATATTGTGTCTTTCAACTTTCATTGAAGCAATTGTAATAGGTACGCATTGTTCAAGTTAGAGTTAACTTGAGGTGTGTAGAAATTAGCTAGGCGCTAGTTACTACAAAGGGATTAGAGTTAGTCCTAGGATTACAAAAGAGTTTATTTTGTAAGTCTGTTTGGCTCAGAGTATTTAGTGAAGGGTTTGAGAAAATCCTACTGAGGAGTAGGTCGTGGGTTTTTTCACCTTTTGAGCCAGGTGTTTTCCACGTAAAAATCTTTATATTTTTACTTTACCGCTTTTAGTATTCCGCGACAGTAGAAGTAAGTACATCAAGAAGAACCAGGTTTTTCTATTAAGACAACACTCGAAAATTGGGTACCACACAAAGTAACTTATTTTCTTGTGTGGTATTGACGTCTAAAACATCAATGGAGCTAAGACCAAGGTTAGGAGTGTGGGAGGCGACTCATAGCATTTCTCGATTGTTATGGGATTACACTAAGGCTCTGCGCTTAGCCCGTTATTATTTATATTAGTGATGGATGCATTGACAAACCATATTCAAGGGGATGTGCCATGGTGTATGTTATTCGCTGATGACATAGTCCTAATTGATGGGACGCGAGACGGTGTTAATGAGAGGTTAGGGGCTTGGAGGTAGGCTCTCGAGTCTAAGGGTTTCAAGTTGAGCAGGACTAAGTCAGAGTACCTAGAGTGTAAGTTCAGTGCTGAGGCAAGGGAAGTAGGCAGGGACATGAGGCTTGGATCACAGGTCATCCCCAAGAGAGGTAGTTTCAAGTACCTTGGATCGGTTATCTGGGGGGACAAAGAGATCGACAAGGACATCTCCCACCGTATAGGGGTAGGCTCGATGGAGTGGAGGCTAGCATCTGGAGTCTTGTGTGACAAAAATGTGCCACCGATACTCAAGGGTAAGTTTTATAAAGCTGTGGTTAGCCCGACCATGTTGTATGGGACAGAGTGTTGGCCGGTCAAGAACTCTCATATCCAGAAGATGAAGGTAGAAGAGATGAATATGTTAAGGTGGATGTGCGGACACGGTAAGATGGATACGATTAGGAATGAGGATATTCTGTAGAAGGTGGGCGTGGCCCCTGTGGATGACAATATGTAGGAAGCAAGGCTCAGATGGTTCTGGCACGTGCGGAGAAGGAGCCTTGATGCTCCGGTGAGGAGGTGTGAGCGGTTGACTTTGGTGGGTACTAGAAGAGGTAGAGGGAGACCCAAGAAGTATTGGGGTGAGATGATCAAGCAGGACATGGCACGACTTCAGATTTCAGAGGACATGACCCTTAATAGGAAGATGTAGAGATCAAGTATTATGGTTATAGGCTAGGGGTAGTCGAGCTTTGTCTACTTCATTCCGGGGGTGAGGCGGGTTTGATAGGGTTTATCTTAGACGGTTAGTGGTTAGTGTTGAGTCCACAATATCCTTTATGTTTATCATAGCCCAGAGCCTTAATTACTGGTTATTGTTATTGGAAATAGCCTCTCTAACCCATCGGGGTAGGGGTAAGGTATGCGTACACACTACCCTCCCCAGACCTCTCTTTGTGAGATTTTACTGGGTTGTTGTTGTTGTTGTTGTATTCTATACATGATTGTATTTATTATATTATTTATAATAAAATAGTAATTTTTTTATATTTTTATAATGTTAAGCTATTATTTTCAAGTATTTTACTGCATGAATAATATTTTCATTATTTATTAGTCATTTTTATAATTTATTTTTAATGAATTTTGTGTATTTAAATTGTAGCCCAATTTTGAGCTAATTTTGGACCAAAATCAAGGCCCAAAACATTTAGCCCATCCCAATTAAGCCTCAGAAGACCAAACCAAACAACCCCTTAACAAACTTGGTCGCGACCCGTCTCAATAACCCGCCCCACTCTTTATTTTAATCTTGGCCGTTGATCTGAGAGATCAACGACCCATAAACAATCTCCCCTCCCCTTCAATTAACCTCACCCAAACCCTAAATTCATTTTACCCGTCCTCCGTCCCCAGATCCTCTCGAACATTCTCCTCTCCTCATAAATCATAGCCGGCACCTCCGACTCTTCTTTGAATCCAATCCATTCATGGATTCTTACAACAATTTACTTATCTTTTTGGGGTTATATCGTTGTTGCTTGCATAATTATGCTATTACTTAGTACTTTCCCGATTTTGGCAAGTGCCAATCTCCCAAATCAAGAGACATCAGACATGCTCATCAAGATTTAGATGGTTTGCGTCTACATACGTCCATGGCAAGATTATACGGGTTCGATTTAACAAGATTTTCGGCCAATATGTTCCAGTCAAACTAGAGTTTGCCTGATTTTTCTCCTAATTCGATTGTAAATCAATTTTCATGTTGTGCTTTCCTTTATTATGTTTATTGACCATTTTCCCTTGTTTGTTCGTTTAATTTTTCAATTATATAAACCCTTCCCCAATCCCTCTAAAACGGACCTGAATCACTGTATTTTTACTCTCACTCGTCCTATACTATTCTGAAACTTAAGCTCTTGGCCGACTGAAAGCCAAGGCTACCAGAATTCGATTATTTGACCTTTCTCAGTGCGAGCACTACCGGGGGTTTATCCCAATCAATTGGGAACTTTGACACACTAAGATTTTGGGTTCTACTATTCATTTTGCTACTGATATTCGAGATATTGCTGAAATTATTCTTTGCTTACTCGCTTGACAATTAGTAGCTGATAAGTACCTTTAGCCCTCGCGATTTCGTTCCTTGTTTTCTTGAATTCCTATTTTGTATGTTATATCCTTGAAACTTCTGTGAATCAACATGTTATTACTTGTATCCTTGTGTGTTTTGATGTTATTCTTGAAGCTCTATTTTCTCTAGTATCTTAGCTTGCCTAACTTTAACTTTTATTTTGACTCTCAAGCATGTTTACCCCAATGTGTGTTCGGATACACTTTACCTACTATCCCCTTTGAACTTCTCCCTACTTTGTTATGCATCCTTACTACAGACCTCATGTGTTCCAATAATTTAAAGCTGATCAATTCCTAATTGCAGTGACAGTCAATTGTGAGCTTAATGTGTATTCCATGTTTGGTTCAATCCTGTGCTGTTTGATACTACTTATAGTCTATATGATGAAATGTAGCATCTAGCCTTTATGTGACAATCTAATCTTTGTCTATTGTGAATATTGACCCTCTCAAGTGTCACTTAGCTTTCATATTCACCATGAATGCTATAAACCTTGGAATCTTTATATTATACCCAACATGTTAGGCTGCATGTTGATTGTCATAGACCATGCCTACTTGTTTGTTTACAATGTGTAATTGCCATCCTCTTACTACGATTCTATCAGACCTTCATGCCTTAGAGTCCTAGTTTCTGAGTCTCGTTTAGGCTAATTTAGGGTCATACTTTACTATAGACTTGTTGTTTTGAAAAGCTAAGTATGCACATGTGCTTACCATGTTAACCTAAGTGATATGCCTCTCCAACTCTGCTAATGTTGCATATTATACTCTTTCACTTGTTATGAACCTATGTTTTTAGTTTTCTTTTCATGTCATGTGGAGACTAAGTTCTACCGGTTCTCCTAGTTTCATGTTTAAGCCCTTGTTTTACTAATTCTGTCACCTTATCTTCTAAAATGCAAGTGCCGATATGCTTTCATGTGAACCCTACCAAATGTCATGTAATCTTGTCTCTATGAGGTATTACTTCAAGGTTGTTCAATTGATTTCTATGTGTGGTTCGTTAGCTTCTATGATTAAGTGGATTATCTGTAATTACTGGGTTTTGCATGAATTCACGTATGGCCCTGGGCTGTGAAAATGACATACTCTCCTGTTTGAGATGCGTTTGGATCTGGATTTTCTATTCGAGTGGGAAAGAACCCGTTGAAGGCTGAGGAAGTGCTGGGTTACTTTCATTTGGGTCTGCCCTTGGGCCAATAGTTGTTCAGTGTGTAATATTTGTACTCATATTCATTATTGTGAGACTGTAATAATTTGTAAACGAAACAGTTAGGGAATTAGTGAAATGGGGAACGTGTATCCTTTAATCTTCATATAAACGGGTAGATACCATGCTTATAGGATTTTACATGCTTTGTTTGCTGCGTTATTCTACATGCTCCTGTTTTACACCCTCATAGAAATCATGCCAATGGGAATCACGCACACACTTCACTTAACTTGTAAAATATGCTACACTTGTTTCAATGTCTACTATTCAATGCTTTTATATAATATGCCTATAGAATACAATAATACAATACTTTCGCTAATCTAGATACCATGACTATAAGGTTTAATAAGTGGTAAATTTATTCATGTTACTTTTATACTGTCTCACTTAAGTGACATGCCTATAGGGATGAAGTGTTATAAAATTAATTCTAATTAACAAACGTTAGAAATGCTGCCTATAGGATATTCTTACTCGCCCAGAAGCGCTGTTTGTGAAATTAACGTTGTTAATGCTGGAGTCTCAAAGATGTTTCACTGACTAATTATGAAACTATTAGAAATCATGCCTATAGGATAATGTCACCTGCCTAACACGCATATCTATAAAATTAGCGTTATTAATTATGAGATTTCAAACAGTTCTACTGCCTCCTCGCATAAACCATTTAGAGATCATGCATGTTGGGGTTGTAATACCTATAATATGTGAATTCATTGGGTAGAAGGAGATGATATTCTGTGCTCGCTGAATAATATGAGCAACCCCAACAATAAGGGAGTTGTGAAGTATTATTTATGTCGTACGGGGTGATCCTTTAGGATAAAAAACTTAGGTCCCCCTATCCTTTCTATATGCTTGTTGTTCACACCTAGTCGTAGATCGACGCAATTGTACTCCTTATGACATTTAAAGACTTGTATCAATTAGTCACATAGTTAATTCTTATATTATAATAGAGTCTTCATATTCTATATCCTTCTTTTCTTATTTGATCATCTAGCTTAATTATCTAATCCACATAGTATAAAATTCGGCCGGGACCCACAGTTGTGGACCTCGAAGAGTGCCTAGCACCTTTTCTTTGGGGTAATTTGAGCCCTTAACCGATCTTTGGTGATATAGATTAATCAAAATGATTTATCTGCAAATAGGTTGCCTAACATACCTTAAATATCGTTAGGTGGCGACTCTTCTCTTTTAATACCCATTTAAAGAGTTGTCATGCGTCGAAACCCACTTTTTCAAGAAAATAGGGCGTGGCAGCATGGCGAATCTGCTGGGGATACCATGATCCCAAAGGACACCATCATATTATGTGTATTACTTGGAGAAAATGTGACAACATGTTGATCATTATTGCATAAGTAGTCGAATCTGGAGGGGAAAAGGCTAATCTTTGTTTGTTTGCAGAAAATGAAGCATGAAATCCCCAGGCCCGGTTTGGTCCAAAATATCCCGCCTTTGTAAATTGACTGGTGAAAAGACCTTCCACCTTGTGATAGAAATCATGTGAAGAGAGTACTTGGTGGGCTGCCTTTTTGTTGAATGTTTGACCAACTAGGGAACTGATCGATGCCGCTACCATGTTCTGGGACGAGAAGTTGTTTTTCAATTTGGCAATATAGAAATGACTCTTCTCTTGGAAGAAATAGGGTTTTTTTCCAGGTTACCATGGGATAGTCCGGGTCTACTAGTGCCAGAAAATCGCACTCCGCACGGTTTTCTGAAGATATTGGGTTTTAAGAAGAATGATGAACTGCTCTGTCTAAAGAAATCAAACATAACTTTTGAATTTCTCTTCGAACGTTATGGGCATATCAAACCATATCGTCTTCATCACGACGAACTAGCCATTACCTCTTTGGGATGTGTGCATCGTTGGGTTTATGTTTTCATTGTCTACTTATTGGGGTTGTTGATCTTTCCGATGCAAGGAGGAAGGATTCATACTTGCTTAGACATGGTCGCTCGGACGTTAATGGATGAAATCAAAGGACAAACTTATACTATCATCCCAATGATCTTAACTGAGATGTACCGTGCTCTGGATCAGTGCAAGCATGGGCTCAGGCACTTTGAAGGTTGTAATCTGTTGCTACAAGTTTGGCTGCTGGAAAACTTTCAGAGGGGTGAGTATCGTCAACAGCTTCTGCGAAGGCCACTAAATGACTATATATCCAATCATCACCCAAAGAAAATGACGTTTATTCCAAACAGGCTTGCAAAGCCTGCAAATGATGTAGGTTGGGTGCGTTTCTTCAGTAATCTGACAGACGAGCAAGTGCATTGGATCTTTGATTGGTTTCCTAGTAGTAAGTTCATCATCAATAAAAAGGGACTATTCACTTGGTATTGATCGGGCTGCGAGGAATCTACCCTTACACTCCTAAAAGGGTAATGAGGCAAGCTAGAAGAAAACAAGTTATACCTCGGGTTTCCAACATGGTTCAGTACAAGGCAGATTTCAAGGGAGATGTCATCCCATTCTAGTTCGTATCGCAACACATATGGAACCAAAAGATCATTGTGGAATGAGAAACTATTGAGCCTGACATGTATCACGCCGGCCATATGTAATACTATCTATCATGGCTGGAAGACGACTTAGTTGGGGACATCAAACCATGAGTCAATTTGAAGGATAAGATCATAGATGAAGTGGTTGAGGCATAGGTGAAGTATAAGAGCCTACGCAAAAGGGTGTTCGAGTCCGAATCTAAGCATCTGGAGCAACACAAAGTAAACATCGAGGCGAAAAGGGAATGGAAAGATATTTCCACTAAGTCGATGGAGAGATTAGAATACTTGGAGCAAGGACTGATGGAGCTATAAGGGAAGATGAGAAAGAGACTTTGGGATTGCCAAGTCATGGATGACGATGAAGCAGGAAAGCTGGTAAAAGCTTACGTATTGTTGGACATGCACAATCTGGGGAATATGATTGATGGGGTCAAGAGAGCAAAGCATGGAGAAGGTCCTTCAGGGAGCAAGTAGATTAGGAGAAGATGTTGTTTATGACTTTCTAGTTTAGATTAGATCTTGATGCAATAAGGCTTAATGCCATTAGTAATTTTATTATTATTATTATTGTCGATTTAGTAAAAGATTGCTTTGGCTTATATTTCACACTAATAAAATGAAGCAAGCGTTGTCATTGATTTTATCTAAGTCTATGTGTCACTTAGACCTACCGCAGGCACAATAAGGTCCCCCAAATTAGGATGCGAATTATTGCATGAGTTTTGTTGAAAATATTTAAATATTGCAGACACTCTTTTATCTCACCTTACTGAATTGGTTACCTTTTGTTTTGATTTATTTATTCCCATTCCCAAAGGTTGGTTCGTACATACTGGCATGATCAACATACCAGACTAGATCCAGAGGTCCACCACCTCCTCTTTCACCTAGCGATCCGAAAATCAAAGGCAAGGGCAAAGGGAAGATGGATTATTTAAGTGGTATCCGAAAAGATAATGCTACTATGGCGGAAAATGTTGAAACTTCAGATGGTAGAAGCACCCCAGGGAAGAATGAGTTGGTCTTACGTTTGGAGTAGAAAATCCTGGAGCTACAGGGTGAGCTTGAACAAGTTCAAAATCTAGCAAACCTTTCCCTTACTCTCAATATTCCCGATATCAACCAGCAAAACCCAATTACGAAAAACCAAACACTGCCACAAAACACACAAAAATAAAATGCACCACCTATAGCTCTGAATTCTCCCGCACCACACCAGTATCAATTTCCCACACCTCCCCAAAACCTTAACCCACTACCAGTGCAAACTCCTCAACAATATCACCATCACCCAAATCAATACCTTCAAACCACTACGTGTCACACTCCCCAAAATGCACCACAACCTACTCCGGATCCCAAAAATCAACCAACAATCACCCATATACCCAAGTTCCAGGAACTCATCAAAGCAATCTGATATATGTGGAAACCTTACCCCATACCCCGCAACAAACCCTATACATAACTGAGCTGACTGAGAAGGATCGGCTCATTCAAAACATGGCAGAGGGACTCAAGAAACTTACATAGAGAGTCTAGAGTCTTGAAGGCGGAAAAGGCGTTGAAGGTATAAAATATGAAAATTTGTGTATTCAGCCAGACGTAGAAGTGCCATAGGGTTAAAAACCTCACAAGTTTGAAATGTTCGATGGCACTGGTGATCCAAAGGTTCATCTAAGAACCTACTGCGAAAAGCTTGTAGGAGTGGGTAAAAATGAACAAATCCGCATGAAACCATTCACGTGAAGACTTACATGAGATGCATTGTCTTGGTATATTAGTCAAAACCCGAAGAAGTGGGAAAATTAGGTAAGTATGGCATCATATTTCATGGACAAATTCAGATTCAACACAGAGAACACGCCATGCATTTTCTATATACAAAACCTCAAGAACAAGCTGACAGAAACCTTCCGTGAGTATGCTACTTGTTGGAGATTAGAGGCCGCAAAGGTAAGGCCAGCACTTGAAGAAGAACAAATGAACAAGTTCTTTGTTAGAGATCATGATCCGCAATATTATGAAAGGTTGATGGTCATCGAGAATCACAAGTTCTCAAACATCATCAAGTTTGGGGAGAGGATAGAAGAAGGAATCAAGAGTGGGTTGGTAACTAATTTTGAGGTGCTGCAAGCCACAAATGAAGCCTTGCAATCAGAAGGTATCTCAAAGAAAAAAAAAGGGTGTTGTGATGGTAGCCGAGGACCCTAAGTCTCCTCTCACATACCAAACACCTCCACCCACATATTAACGCTCACCCCTAAAATACCAATACCCTTCTACCACCTACCATAACTACAACACTCAACCTGCATATTACCATTCACCTCCACCCGACCGCCAAACCTACCCAGAGTCACGTTTAAATTTCGACGACAGAACTCCTAGACAATACACCCCAATTGCTGAACCCATAGCCCAACTGTATGAGAGACCGAAAGCCGCTAGCTACGTCACCCCTATTATTGCTGTTGTTGTTGAGAACCCTTCCAGTGGGTCAATCCCAACAAAACATGTGCCTATCATTCATGCATGAAGGGTCATACTATTGAGGAGTGCCGCATGTTAAAAGACAAGATTCAGGCACTGATCGACACTAAGGTTATACAAGCAAAACAAGGCCCCCAAATATCCGCAATAACCCTCTCCCGAATCATAGTGGTAAGGGGGTGAACGTGATAGAAACTAATGAGGAAAGGCATCAGGAAGGGTCAATCAGACTCATTCGATAGGGAGACTCTCCTAAAGCATCTTTGGTCACCCTTAAGCTAGTTGTTGTACAAACCCAGGCATCATTTGAGGTCAAGGTAGCTACACCCTTCACTGTAATGGTAGCTGCCACACCATCTTACAAGTTAGATTCCATCCCATGGTATTATGTTGCGGAAGCGAGAAGAAAGGGAAAAGCCAAGATGGAAGAAACAAGTGCCGCGCAAGGTATTACTAGAACTGGAAGAGTTTACACACTTGAGAATCTGGGAGGAATGAGAAAAGAAATAGCACCTAAGTCTCATATTGTTGAGACATGCATTGACGATCTTTGGAGGAAGATACAAGCAAGGGAATACTCTGTTGTTGACCACCTAAACAAGACTCCCGCTCAGATATCCATCTTATCACTGTTGTAAACCTCAGACGCATACAAGAATGCCTTGATGAAAGTTTTAAGTGAAGCTTATGTACGCGCCGACATAACTAGTGGAGAGATGGATAACATGGTCGGGCAGGTACTAGAGAGTCACAAAATTACTTTCCACGAAGATGAGTTGCCTCCATAAGGGTTGAGTCACAACAAGGCGTTGTATATCACAGTGAAATTTGAGGACAAATTCATTGCCAGGGTCCTAATAGATGGAGGTTCGAGCCTCAACATATGCCCACTGACCACTCTGAAAAGATTAGGTAAAGGCCTGCACGTACGAGATACAGATGGAATGCATGAATGTGAAGGCATTTGACGGATCTCAGAGAGCCACTATCGGGGAAATAAACATTGATCTACAGATGGGTCCGACTTGGTTTGACGTTGAGTTCCAAGTTCTAGATATATCTACTACTTACAACCTATTGTTGGGATGACCATGGATACATGCAGCAGGGGGTAGTGGTTTGCACTCTTCACCAGGTTGTGAAGTTCAAGTGGAATCATCAAGAAGTGATTATTCATGGGGATGGAAGCAAACCTATCTACACCAACCAGATCGTTCCGGTCATCGAAAATATGAGGAAGTTGGGGGATGAAACATATCACCACATTGAGAGGGTGAACGCAATTGAAAAGGATCGATGGTGGAGCAATATGATAGAAAACATATTGTTGTTGACGGGATATGAACTAGGCAAGGGTCTTGGTACAAGATTTAGAGGATCACTAAAACCATACAACCACAGTATCATGGCAAGACCTTTGGACTGGGGTACGAATATAACGTACAAGAATATCAGGATTGGATGCCGCCATTGCACACCCATTATTATCTGCTGGAACAACCCATACCACCTCTACACCAGACATTCCGTTAAGATGACATGATATGGGGATCCGAGGATGATGATATTTTAGCCGGTATAAGGAAGCTGTTTCTACACGTGGAAGACATGGAATATAATGTAATTGTGGAGGAGGAGGAGGAAGACCTTACCATTCAGATAGTGGGAGAAGGAGTTTTTCTTAAGAACTAGACCGCTGCACTATCTCGGGCTCGCCGAGTTCCCCGGTAGCCTGGTAAATTAGCATGACTTATTTTCAAATTGTTTTGAGCATTCAAGACATTTTCAGTATATTTTTTGAAATAATTACTCGAGCTATCGAGTCGTACTTGTTGACCATTTTAAGCATTATAAATTCATTATCGCTTTTCGTATTTATTGTTATCTTTCTACATTCTTTTCAACATAATTATTAGATATACTGATGAACCTACCACTGTGACATGTAATGAGACAACGCAACATACGGACAGTGATTCGGAAGATCGGGAAGATGATATAATACCTAAGGAAATTTTCAAAGAAGTAGAGAATTTTGAAAACAAACCGACGTGTAGTTTGGAGGAAACTGAGGCTGTTAACTTAGGGGATTCTGAAACAGTCAAAGAAACTCGCATAAGCATTCATCTATCACCGTCAAAGAAGGAAGAGTATATTAGGTTTCTAAAAGGATATGAGGATATTTTTGTGTGGTCCTACGACGATATGACTGGGTTAAGCACATCCATAGTAGATCACGAGCTACCTACCAATCCCATATGTCCACCAGTAAAGCAGAAGCTCAGAAGGTTCAAAGTAGACATGAGTTTGAAGATAAAATAGGAAGTAACCAAGAAAATAAAATCCAAGGTTCTTTAAGTGGTCGAATACCCGAACTGGTTAGCCAACATTGTGCCGGTTCCAAAGAAAGATAGGAAAGTTAGAGTATGTGTTAATTACCGAGATCTGAACAGAGCAAGTCCTAAGGATGATTTGCCGCTACCTAACATACACATATTGATTGACAACTGCGCTAAACATGAACTCCAATCCTTTGTGGATTGCTTCGCAGGATATCATCAGATTTGGATGGACGAAGAGGATGTCAAAAACACCACCTTTATCACACCATGGGGAATATATAGTTACAAAATGATGCCGTTTGGTTTGAAGAATGCTGGGGTCACCTACATGAGGGCCATGACGACTATCTTCCATGAAATGATACATAAGGAAATAGAGGTGTACGTGGATGATGTTATCATCAAATCTAAAAGGAGTTCAGATCACATAGAGGGCCTGAAGAAGTTTTCCGACCGAATTTGAAAATAAAAGTTGAAGTTGAATCCCGCAAAATGCGCCTTTGGAGTCCCTGCTAGAAAGTTGCTAGGTTTCATCATCAGCCGCTGGGGTATTGAGCTAGGCCTGTCAAAAGTCCAGGCTATCCAAAACTTGTCACCTTCAAAGAATAAGAAGGATGTGATGAGTTTTCTGGGGCGCCCCGATTATATCAGTCGCTTTATAGCACAATAAAGGGTGATATGTGAGCCGATCTTCAATGCTGAGGAAAGATGCTGCAAGAAGCTGGATTGAAGAATGCCAGAATGACTTCGACAAAATTAAGGAGTATTTATCTAAACTGCCCGTGCTGGTCCCGCCAGAACCAGGAAGACCTATGCTTATTTATCTGTCCATGTTGGATGGAGCCTTTGGCTGCGTTATGGGGAAACATGACAAAACTGGGAGGAAAGAGCAGGCAATATATTATCTGAGCAAGAATTTCACACCTTACGAGACCTGGTATTCTCTGTTAGAATTCACCTGCTGTGCTTTGACATGGATAGCCCAGAAGTTGAGATATTAATTCTATGCATACACTACATATCTCATATCAAGGATGGATCCACTAAAATACATTTTCTAGAAACCCATACCTACGGGTAAGTTAGCAAAGTGGCATATATTGCTGAGTACGACATCATTTATGTGAATGAGAAGGAAGTTAAGGGGAAAGCATTGGTTGATCACATAGCGGAGAATCTCGTAGACGAAGAATACGAACCATTGAAGACATATTTTCCCGACGAGAAAGTGTCGTTTGTAGGTGAAGATATTACCGAAGCATACGAAGGTTGGACGATGGTCTTCGTCGGAGAAGAAAACTTCAAAGGAGTGGGTATCAGATCTATTTTAGTATTAGAGACCGATCAACATTATCCTGTATTCGCAAAACTCAGGTTCTCGTGCACCAACAATATGGTAGAATATGTGGCATGCATCTTGGGACTCAGGTTGGCCATCAATATGAACATTCAGGAGTTGCTGGTAATCGGAGATTCTGATCTATTGGTACACCAGGTACTAGGAAAATGGGCTACTAAGAACACTAAAATATTTCCATAGTTGCATTGTGTACAAGAGTTGATCAAGAGGTTCATAAAGAAACAATTCAAACATGTTACAAGGATTCAGAATGAGTTCGCAGATTCATTAGCCACCTTGTCGTCCATGATACAACATCCAGACAAGAATTTCATTGATCTTATCCTAATAGGAATTCATAGAAGCCAGCTTATTGTGCTCATGTTGAAAAAGAGTTCGACAAAAATCGATGGTTCCACGATATCAAGGAATACTTGGAAAAGGGATCATACCTAGAGAATGATACACACACTTAAAATCACACGCTTCGAAGATTGGCCAACCATTTCTTTCAAAGCGGAGGAATTCTATATAGAAGGACTACTGATATGGGATTATTGCAATGTGTCGATGCCGAGGAAGCATCTAGATTGCTCGAAGAAATACATGCCGGCACTTGCGGACCTCACATGAACGATTTCACTTTTGGCCAAAAAGATATTAAGAGCAAGTTATTTGTGGATGACTATGGAGACAGATTGCATAAAATATGTTCAAAAGTTTCACCAATACCAAATACATGCTGATATGATACGAGTAATACCCAACTAACTCAATGCAACGAGTTCACCCTGCCTTTCCCTGCTTGGGGCATGGATGCCATCAGACCAATTGAATCCACTACTTCAAACGGGCACATGTTCAATTTGGTATCTATAGACTAGTCCACAAAATGGGTTGAAGCCGCGTCCTATCAGGTTGTAACTAAGAAGGCTGTAGCAGATTTTGTCCGGAATCGCATTATTTGTCGATTTGGAGTACTTAAGACAATCATTACTGACAATGCCGCCAATCTCAACAGTGACCTGATGAAATCTATGTGTGAAACATTCAAGATCAAGCATCGAAACTCTACAACATCCAAGCTGCAAATGAATGGAGTCATAGAAACCAACAACAAGAACTTCAAGAAGATATGCCGAAAATCAGAAGACAACTATAAATAATGGCATGAGAAGCTACCGTTTGCGTTGCTCGGGTATCGCACCACTGTTTATACATCATCTGGGGAAACCCCCTACCTATTGGTCTATGGTACTGAAGTCGTTATCCATGCCAAGGTGGAGATTCCTTCCTTAAGAATCATAAAAAAAAGCCGAACTCAGCGACACAGAATGGGTACGGAACGGGTATGAACAGCTAGCTCTCACCGATGGTAAAAGAATGAAAGTAGTGTGGCACGGTCAACTCTTCCAGAACAGAATGGCAAGGGCTTTTAACAAAAAGGTTAGATCAAGGCAATTCACACGAGGGCAATTGATGATGAAACAAATCTTCCCACATCAGGATGAAGCAAAGGGGAAATTCTCACCCAACTGGAAAAGGCCCTTACATGGTTCACCGAGTACTGATTCGAAGAGCGCCTATACTTGCAAGAATGGATGGAGAGATTTGGCAAAAACCTATCAATTCGGACGGAGTCAAGAGATATTAACTATGTTTGTACTTTCTATTTGTTGCAACCTGAACTACTCTTGACCTGATTCTCATTTAAGAGGGGATACATAGGAAGCTCTGTGGGTTTGGTCACATCATAATGAAGTCTTCATTCCTCCTATGGTCAAAAATCAGGGCAAGATCTCGAGTTTTCCCGATCTCATCATATTTAGGATCACTAAGGAATCTATCGCCAAAAGTATCCTCAAAATTCTGAGTTAAGGAGGTTGCAATGTCTCAAAAGAGTGTCACAGTCACCAATTTGACAGAATTATATTCTTTCATGCATTATCACATATTTTGAAAAACTAAATTTTTATATAAACGATTTATCCCAAATGCATGTTTTTCAAAAATTTCATTTTTTTGTAGTAGCCAGACATTACCCAGGGTGACTCAAACAGGACCTCAGGACAGGAGCGAGGGAAAAGCAAGGAATCGAGAGCACGAACCAACCTCCCCCCGCCCTGTCCAAAACTCACATTTTTTTTTGGACGTAGGCACAATGGACATAATAAGAACTTCCGCAAATATATCCAAACACAAACGCGCCAAGCTAAATATCACTTTTCCCTCATACTTAATCGTTGCTCTTCTTGCATAGGGCTAAAAACTGCCCTCACCATTGCATAAGGCTAAGCACTGCCTTTCTTTGCATGAGACTAAGTACTATCTCCATTCTTTGCATGAGGCTAAGCACTGCTTCTATTATCGCATAAGGCTAAGAACTGTCTTTCCTGCATGAGGCCAAGCATTGTCTCAACTCCTTGCATAGGGATAATAACTGCCCTCACCATTGCATAAGGCTAAGCATTGCCCATCCTTGCATGAGACTACGCATTATATCCATTTCCTTGCATGAGGCTAAGCACTGCCTCTATTATCACATAAGGCTAAGCACTACCTTTCTTCATGAGACTAAGCATTGTCTCCACTCCTTGCATATAGCTAAATGATGCCCTCACTATTGCATAAGGCTAAGCATTGCCTTTCCTTGCATGAGACTAAGTACTGTCTCCATTCCTTGCATGATCCTAGGATCTTTTTTCCCTAGGAATAACTATAAATAGAAGGGTCAACAACCATTATAATAGATGCAATTCTTGGCAAAACATATGCATATTTTACTTTCGCTCTCCATTTAACAACTTTTATTTTCTCTTTTACATTGCTTTCATTTTTGTTCTCAAAAACATTGCACTCGAAGCAAGGCTTGTCATCTTCTTATATTTCAATTGCTATTACATTTAATTTTATTTCTTCATTATTTTTGGATCAAATCAATTCGCTTGTCTATAAACGACATAACAAATTCAACTGTACCATTTTATGGGTTAACAGTTTGGCGCCCACCGTGGGCTTAGACAGTTGCATAATTACTTTATCCCTACGATGTTTGTTTTTTTACTTTGCAAGCAATAAGAAATGGCATCCAATGATGCCAACATCACATACAACATTAAGGGATGCAAAGATTTGCCTCAATATGAAGGCTCAAGCAGCAACACCCATAATGAAGGGGACGAAGCAACCCCAGTCCGCGAAGGGCAATACGTCTGGAATATGCGGGAGTGAAATCTCGATGATGCGGAGGAGGAACATGTCGTGAAAACAGTAAAAATCTTAAGAGAACAACATAAAGCAATCATGAGTGTTGAAACCCAATTTTCCCCTCATATTTTTTAAATATACATATATACTTTCAAAATAGTGCATATGCGGCATCACTTAGATTCATAAACATATGCAAACAATTTTTCATAATTTTCTATAATTTTAAAAGGTTTTAAATCAATTTATTCCTAATTCTATTATATAAATACTCATTAATTGCATCACAAATTATTTTACAATGATTTTATCATCTAATTTCACCATTTATATCCATATTATGTTTTAAATATTTTTTAATTGCATTTGAATTTTAAGGCCACAATTGCACATTTTACAATAATAGCCTATATGTATTTATGATTACTCTAGTTATGCCAAAAATAATCTTTTTTTACTTTTATAGTATTAAATAAATATTTTTACTTGTTTTATGCATAAATGATATTTTTATTATCTATTTATCATTTTTACAAATTATTTATTAATTAAATTAGGTATTTAAATAACAGCCCACTGTTTTCGGACCAACCCCAGCCCAACTACCTAAAATACACTAGCCCAGTCCTCCCCAGCCCAAACTAAATGACCCATAACCCAAAACCCGTTTTATACCCGACCCAAACCCCTTCCTTCAATCCTGGCCGTTGATATTTCTAGATCAACGACCCCCATTCACCTCCCCTTTTTTAATCTAATTCACACCCAAACCCTAATAATTCCCTCTAAACTGCCGCCCTCTAACTCTCTCCTCTCCCCCTCTTCTAAAAGCCTAAACGTCGTCCCCTAATCTCCCTTTGATTCCAACCAGATATGGAATCAATCGGGGATCTACTTACCTTATCGATCCTGTCTCGCTATTGGTTACTCGTTTATGGCATAACATAGTGGCATGCCTAATATGGAAAGCCGATTTCCCTCATTCCGGACCAAATTTGGTTCGAACCTTTTCTCTTTTTTCATCTACGTTCATTTTTTCATCTCTATATAGGTAAGAATCTCTGAGATTTTCTAGATTCTTCATTTACCCTAAAAGTTAGGGTTCATATCTTTTCAGATCTGTCATGGATCTTTATTTTTTTTGTTGAATATTTCCTTTAGTGTTTCATATATCTATCTATGTGCATTTTACTGTGATTTTCTTTGATATTTCTGATTAGTTTCACTCGCCCTAAAATTAGGGCTCAGATCTTTCAAATCTGTTAGGGTTCTTATTTCTGTTAAACAATTTTTTCTTTAATGTTTTCATATATCCGCCTATGCACATTTTATTGTGATTTCCCTTTGATTATTTCTGACTAAATTACATACCCTAAAAAATAGAGTTTTCGATTCTTTCTTTCAATAATTCTGTCTATCTGTTTTTATGACTCTTGCCGTTGATTTCTGATTAATTTTAATTACCTTAAAGATTAGGGTTTTTCAATTCTTCAAACCTATTTGATTATTGTGTTAAAGCTATGAATTTCCTCCCCTCAATTAACTGATTAGATGCTTTCCTTGATTGATTATTACCATGTTTATGTGCTCTAGTCTAGTGCTATTTAGACCCTCTCCCCTTTAGAGAGGACGAAGAACTCGAAACTACTCTCACTACAAAAACTCTATACTGTATACTATTATTCTATTCTGCTTTGATTCCTGGCCAGATGGAAGCCAAGGCCAGAAATCTTCTTGTTGTTTGCTGCTGTTGATGATCATTGATGTATTACTTAGATTCTTTCTGTTTCATATGAACTAGTAAGTCATTGAAACTTCTCTACCATTTCAATTGTTCAATATGCTACTGTTATTAGATTCATTGCTCTATGTGTCTTAGACATTTAAATTAGTTGATAAAACCTGTTTAATTATGTGCACTTAAAGCTATCTTTAAGTATGTTTAATATCTTTCCCTAAAACTAGTTCATTATATATCCCTCAGTTTGTTGTCAAATCTATTAACATGTTAGTCCACTGTTTTTGTGCTAACCATGCAATTAGTTCTTACTGATACTTAATGTGCTGCTTGACTCATTACTGATCAATGAATTTCGTTTCTGTGACTTATGCTGATCTGAATTCTTTGCTACTTTTTGAAGTGTGTTAGGAATTAGTCCTTATCAGTTTATGACTTTTTCTATTTTGTCACCTATTAATTACAAACTCATTAGTTTCAAAGTGTTTGTGTTTGTTTCTGTATGTGACTCTATCCCTGAGTATGATTCTCAGTCCTGTCCTGCACTCTTCTGAATCCTAATTCTAGCTGGCTGAAAGCCAAAGTAATCTGTGTACTGTCCTTGTCCTCTTTGGTGTGAGCGCTGCTCAGGGTTCTTATGAGACCCTGTGAACTCTGACACACCAAGATTTGGTCCATAATTTTTCTTGAACGGGTTCTGATTCTTTTTACTCTAGTGTGAGCATTTCCCGGGGTTCGTGAAGCCTTTGGGAACTCTGACACACTAGAGGACTGGGCTTGGTATGCTTGTGCTTAAAACATAAGTGAGTCTATCACTATGGGGCTATATGAACACTAGATTTTGGAGATGTTGTGGTTTGAAGGGCCTGGCCTATCCAGATGTTGTTTTTGGGCCTGCTGTAGGCTCCCTGTAGTCTATACATTTTGTAACTTATTTATTTGATTCGGGTATGTAATAATAATTTGTAAATACAGTTGGGGGTTATAATAAAATTGGGAAACAATTTTATTCGATGCTCTGTATAGATTGGGTAGACAACATATCTATAGGTATTTCTTCTATTATATGTTAGATAACAAGTCTATAGGTTTTGCTTTATGCCCAAAAATTATTTTCTAAAAACTTGTCTTAATGATTATGTTTTCCATCGCATGTTAGATAACCTGCCTATAGGAATTTCATTCTGGCCCAAATAAATTCTGTGAATATCCTGTCTACTTTGCTTCGCATGATTAGATACCATGCCTATAGGAAATACAATAATCAAGCTTACATTATGACATATTTATATCTGTTTCTGTAGAAATCATGGCTATAGTTTTAAGTTAATTATCACATTCGCCTAGCTAACATGCATGTCTATAATGGTAGTTTCAAAAGTAGAATAAACGCTCATAGGGATAACCATCATTTGTGCCAATACTAAAACTGGAATCTGCATAATGTTTTGCTAAATGCCACTAGAAAGCATGCCTATAGGAGTAACTAAATAATTCTGAGCATTTCTGTTTTCAACTGTCGAATAAGTCACGTAGATAACCTATAGGTTCAAACGCTTTCAATTGAAATCGATAGGCAATTACAGAATCACCTAGGAATTACTTTTCATAAACTGTCAGCATGTTTAAAATCCAGAATTACGTAGAAATAATGTTTATAGGATCCAATAGCCTTAACTGTTAAAACTGTCAATATGCCAATATGTTATGAATTTGCTGACTTATGTGTGGAGGCTAAATTGAGCCTTTATCTGCTCTTGTATGAAAGTCCAACCTGTTTTGTATGTTGCTTAGTTTTACAATTTTGAGCAACCTAAGTTGAGTCTAGAACCCTCCAAAATAAGGTCCCAATTCCTCTAGGACCATAAGTAAGGGGAAGGTAGTGCACGCATAGGACACGCGTTAGAAGTGATTAGAGCACCTTAGGTAATATAACTTAAAGATAGTAATCGGGTAGCAGGAGATGATAGTCTGTGCCCGCTGAATAATATGAGTAACACCCCTGTCTTGGGGGAGTTACGAAGTATTATTTATGTTGCACGTGGTGATCCTATAGGCTAAAAAATTTAGGACCCCCATACCTATTAAACCATTCCTCGCTTTTCTTGTTTAGACTAATTCGCATAAGTTCGGCCGGCACCCACTATTGTGGACCTCGAGGGGTGCCTAACACCTTCTCCCAAGGTAATTTGAGCCCTTACCCGATCTTTAGTGATGCAAACTGGTATAATCTGAGTTATTTGCTATAGGTGCCCTAACGCACCTTAATTCGTTAGGTGGCGACTCTCCAACAACCAATTCCTTTTCCCTTCTCTCAAAAGGAGTTGTCAAATGTCGAAACCCAATTTTGCGACAAAACGAGGGCGCGAAAGCATGGCGATTATGCTGGGGATATCCTTAGGCTCTTACGATAACAAAGTTGTTTTGTGACTTAGTCTTTTTCAATAAGTATGTATTTATTATTTTTACTATTACTTGCACATCCCTTTCCCATTCCCACTTTACATGGACTTATTTGCCGTCTTTCATTTAGTTTGACTGCAACGTTATACTTACTAAATTCCCTCTTCCTGTTTTTATCATCTTTTCATTATGGAAACTAACTCCTCTCTTTGTTTTCTTTCTTTCCCGCCTTTACAATTATTAAATATCGCATTTTATCGTTTTCATCATGCAAATACTTGACAACGTGTTATTTTTATTTTGCATAAATACATGCTCGGCATCATATTCTACTCGTGCGTAATTAATACCATAGAGGCACTTGATGAGTGTCTGCGCTCTTCCTATATCACCCTTTTTGAATTTGGAAAGGCTTATTTACGGTAAAACTAGTTGATCAGCAGTGCAGTCGACGGTTCCGTGCCTTTCCACCTCAAGTTGTCTGCTGGGGTACCAGTCTATACTTCTATAGCAACCTTACTCTGATAATAACTGTACATGCATCATGATCAAACCTAGCATGGGTTAATATATTTTCCGCATAATAACCCTCTGAGAAAAACCCTGTCCAAATCCCACCAGGATTTCCATAATCCCAACCGGCGCAACCACGATATGTGCATTATTTGGAGAAATAAATGTTGATATGCTAATCGTTAATGTGCAAATAGTCGAATACGGAGGGGGAAAGGGTCTAAATTTGTTTATTTTGCAAAAAATGAGTCATGAAGTCACCAGGTTCAACATGGTCCGAAATATACCACCGCTATTGCTAGATTGGTGGGAAAACCTTTCGCCAAGCAACCAAAATCACATGAAAAGGGTTCTCGAAAACTTACCCTCCTTATTAGACACCCAACCCAATAACATGCTGATCGAGGTTGCTACCATGTTCTGGGACGGAGAATGGGCTGTATTTCGTTTTGGCAATATAGAAATGACTTCTCTCTTGGAGGAAATAGGAGGATTCGCTGGATTACCCTGGATAGTCCCGGTTTGTTAGTTCCAGAAAATCGCACTCCCAAGAGGTTTCTGAAAATGATGTGTCTGAGAAATAATGATGACCTTGCATGCCTGAAGAAGTCCTACATACCCTTTGACTTCCTCTATGAACGATATGGACACAACAAATCTTATCGCATTTTTCATGACGAATTCTCCATCACTTCCCTGGGTTGGACTCATCGTAGGGTTTTCGTATTCATCGTCTATTTTCTGGGTATGATAGTGTTTCCAAGCCAAGGGGACAGGATTCAAACCAGGTTGGCCATGGTAACTAAAGATTTAATGGAAGGGATCGAGGGACAAACATATACTATCGTTCCAAGAATTGTAGTAGAAATGTACTGAGCTCTGGATCGTTGCAAGAAGGGGTTCAAACATTTTGAGGGTTGTAACTTGCTAGTGCAGATTTGGTTGTTGGAACATCTTCAGAGAGGCCAATATCGCCAAGAATTCCCACGAAGACCATGAAATGACCACATAGCTTTCCACCATCCAAAAAGAATGACCTTCATCCGAGACAGGTTTGCACAACCAGAGAATGCTATTGAATGGGTACAGTTTTTCAACAATCTGACCGAGGACAAGGTTCATTGGATGTTCTAGTGGTTCCCTACTATCGAATTCATCATCATATCCAGGAGTTTTCCGTATTTGGTGTTGATTGGGTTAAGGGGAATATATCCCTATGTTCCTATCAGGGTCATGAGACAAGCTGGTAGAAAATAAGTCATACCGCGAGTCTCCAAAATGGGTCATTACAAAGAAGATTTTCAAGATGATGCCATTCCATACAAATGTGAGGCCCATCACATGTGGCATTTGAAGATTATTGTGGAAAATGATACCATCGAGTTAGATCGATACCACGCAGGTCATGTGTACTTCTACCCATCATGGTTGGATAATAGCATAGCAGGAATAGTCGAGACAGGGGTCGGTCAAGGAAATAAGGTCATAGATGAAGCCGTTGAAGCACATATGAAGTATAAGAGGCTACGCAAAAGAGTCCTCGAGTCCGAGGCCAGGAATTTGGAACAACACAAGATTGACATGGAGTCAATTAACGAGTGGAGGGAAATGGCTACAAAGTCGACAGAAAGATTCGAATATCTGGAGTAGGTTCTAATGGAATTAGATGGGAATATGAGGAAAAGAGTCATAGACTGTCAGGATGCAGAGGGAAATGAAGGAGGACACCTAGCAAGGGCGTATCTACTGCTGGACATGCGGGACCTGGGGAATCTGATTGACGGAGCCAAGAAGGCCAAGCTTGGAGAAGGTCCCTCTGGGACCAAGTATATTAGGATTATTTGTTTTTAGAGTCTTTTTAGATTTCAAATGTAATAAGGCAAATGCCTTAGTGACTTATTTACTTATTGTCGTTTTAGGTTCATCTTATTTACTACATTAATGAAATAAGGTAGTTATCGACATTAAATTTCTCCAAATCTACATGTCGCTAGGACTAACTAGGGCAAAACAAGGTCCCAAATTAGGACGCGCATTTATAGTTCTGCAATACGTGTTTAAAAATTGCAAATACCCTTTCAAAACTCTTTAATGACTTGTTTACCTTTTTGTTTCTTTTTCTTTATTTTGATTATTCCCATCCCCGAAGGTTGGTTCACACTTACTGGCATCATCATCATATCAAAACAGATCTATAGGCCCTTCACCTCCTCCCCTCCCAAGCAATCCAAGAAGTAAGGGAAAAGCTAAAATGGATGATATGAGTGGTATCAGGAAAGACAATGCTCTGCATGTGGAAATGTTGAAACTTCAGACGGTCGGAGTACTCCGGCAAAGAATAATTTTGTCTTACGGTTGGAGCAAAAGATATTAGAATTGCAAGGGGAGATTGATCAGGTCTGCAACTTGGAAAACCTCTCCTTCACCCTAAACGTTCTAGACATCAACCAACAAAACACTCAAAACTCAGTATTTCCTCAAAACACACCAAACCAATGTCCGCAAAATCCTCCCGCTCCCCACCAATATACAACACCTCCCCAAAATCCCAATCTTCTACCAGTACCAACCCCTCCTAAACACCAACGTCTTCCGACTCAGTACCCACAAACCACTACTTACCATACTCCTCAACATACCCCACAACCTATCCATGATCCGCAAAATTCAACTAATGATCACCACTACACTCAAACCCTCGACATCCACCAAAACAATCCCATAAACGTAGAAACCTTACCCCAGTCCACTCAACCAACCTCATACACACCAGAATCTGCCGAGAAGGACCTGCTTATCAATAATATGACAGAGGAGCTCAAGAAGCTCACAAACTGAGTCTAGGGTGTTGAAGGAGGCAAAGGGATTGAAGTTCTAATTCCTAAGTTCGAGATGTTTGACGAAACATGTGACCCAAAAGTACATTTGAGGACATACTGGGACAAGCTCGTGGGAGTTGTGAAGGATGAAAGGATTCACATGAAACTGTTCATGAGAAGTCTTACTGGAGACACCCTATCTTGGTATATCAGTCAAGATCCTAAGAAGTGGGTTAATTGGGTAAGCATGGCATCAGCCTTCATGGATCGATTCTGGTTCAATACAGAAAATGCACCGGATGTCTTCTACATACATAACTTCAAGAAGAAACCAATGGAGACTTTTCGCGAGTATGATACTCGATGGAGGTCAGAAGCTACAAAGGTTAGGCCGGTATTGGAAGAAGAGCAAATGAACAAATTCTTCGTTAGGGCCCAGAATCCACAATATTATGAGAGTTTAATGGTCATCGAGAATCATAAATTCTCTGAAATCATCAAACCCGGGAAAAAGGATAGAAGAAGGGATCAATAGAGGAATGGTAACTAATTTCGAGGCATGGCAGGCTACGAAGAATTCGAGGGGCATATCAAAGAAGAAAGAAATAGGGCAGTGATGGTAGCCTAAGGCCCAAAATATCCACTCACATACCAAACACCTCCACCTGCATACCAACCTTCAGCTCCCAGATATCCTAAACCCGCTACCGCCTACCACACCTATAACACTTATCCAACTTATTATCATTCACCTCCAGCCCGTCAAAACTATCAAAAAAACCCAGACCCAATTTCGATCACAGACCACCCAGACAATGTAACGACCCGACCGGTCGTTCAGTGAGATTATCTCCATTTCCCCCGTTTCTGCTTTATCATATGTTTCTTAGCCTATTTATGTTGTATTCAGTCGGTTGGTTCGGGTTTAGAGTGGTCGTGGTGAGAAATGAGACACTTAGTCTCTTAAATTAACTTAATAGTTAAAAAGTCAACTGGGAGTTGACTTATTGGTAAACGACCTCGGAATGTAGATTTTATGGCTCAGATATATTCTTTAGGTGATTTGGGACTTAGGAGTGTGTTCAGAATGAAGTTTTGATGTCCGGTGTAGAATTAGTCTTGAATTGGCGAAAGTTAATTTTGGCAATTTTCGATCGGCAGTGGAAAATAGGCTATTGGGGTCGGAATGGAATTCCGAAAGCTGGAGTAGGTTCATAATATCATTTTCGATTTGTGTGCAAAATTTCAGGTCAATCGAATGTGTTTTGGTTCGGCATCATTGGCGAAATTTAGAAGTTTCAAAGTTCATAGGCTTGAATTTGATGTAATTTTGATGTTTTTGCGTTGTTTTCGGTGTTTCAAAGGCTCGACTAAGTTTGAATAAAGTTATGGGTGTGTTTGTAGGATTGGTTGAGGTCATGGGGGTCTCGGGTGTATTTCGGATGCTCAAACAGGCATTTTTGGTCTTAAGGAGTGCTGTTTTTCTGGTGTTTGAGCAGCAGGGGTTTCTTCAATACGATCGCGTGAGTTCATCTGCGATCGCGTAGAGTAAAGTTGGAGGTAGGCAGATTTGTTCTATGCGATCGTGTAATGAGGGTTGCGATCGCATAGGTTGGGAAGCCGCGTAGTTCATGGAGCGATCGCGTAGAAGAATAAGGGGGGCGCGTGAGGTTGTTGCAATTGCTCTTCGCGACCGTATGATTGGGTACGCGATCGCATAGGTGAGGGATTCAAAGCTTCACGATCGCGTGGGGAATGGTGCAATCACAAAGGGTAAAATTTGGAGGCAGTAAGTTTGTTCTTCGCGATCGCGTGGGTGGTCCCGCGATCGCACTGAAGGAAATATTAGTGCTGGGCAGAATGTTTTAGAAAGCCGTTTTTGCGATTGAGTCCATTTTTACTCCACTTTTGAATGGGTTTAGAGATCTTTCAAAGGGTTTGAAGAAGAAAACTAAGGGAATCACTTGGAGGTAAGGTTTTCAACTTCATAACTCGTTTCTATGTCGTTTTCTAAGTAATTAAACCGAAAATTTGTTGAATTTAAACCCAAAATTGGGGACGTTGGGTGCATGAGAATTGGAATTTTCTTTTGGTGATTTGAGTGGGAAATTGTGGTCTGATTTTGGTGTTGTTTGTATGTATAGAATCGTGGGAGGATGAGGATTCTAGTAATGTAATTTTTATCGAATTTAGAGACATGGGTCCGTGGCTCGGGTTTTGCCAAATTTTGAGAATTGTGTCTGAATTGATAGTTTTTGATTGGGTTTTGTTCCTTTAGTATATATTAATAATGTTAACCTTGTTTTGGTTAGATTTGGAGAAATCAGGAGTCGATTTGAGGAGTAAGAGCATCGCAGATTAGTATTGTGGCCCGGTAGAGGTAAGTAATGGCTATAAATCTTGTCCTGAGGGTATGAAACCCCGGACTTCGTATTTCTCACTATTTTTAGAATGGCGCACATGTCAGATGACGAGTATGTGGTGTGCATAGATTTTTGCATTGGACTTTGTCCTCTCTGCGGCAAATATTGAGTTGCGTATTTTACTCTAAATCATATGTTAAATTGTGTTCTAAAAACTATTGCTATATTTGGGCTATAAGCCATGTTTGGGGCCTCGTGCCGACTTGTTTAGACCCCTTGGGGGCTTTTACTGATATTTTCCTCACTGTGTTGACTTATGATTTACACTCAATCATGTTATGTTTAACTGATTTCGAAACTCAGCCTTATTTACACTATTTTGAGATATAAAATGATGTTTTGGATCGAATACCCCATTTTACTGATACGCCTGAGGGGCTTTTGAGATTTTCTGACTGAGTGAGGCCGAAGGCCTAATTGTGAGGATATAATATTCCACGAGGTGGCTTGATATTAGCGCTTGGGCTGAAGGAACCCCTCCGGAGTCTGTATACACCCCCAGTGAGCGCATGTACCTACTGAGTGCGAGTGGCGAGTGGCGAGTGATTGGGAGGCATGAGTGACAATGAGGTTGCCCGAGGGGTTGATACTGAGTGACTGTGAGCTATGCTGAGTGATGTTCTGCTCGAGGGGAAATTTAGGATTCATGTTTTGCCCGAGGGGCTGCTTATGATTTATTTCATTTTACACTAAATTCTTCGGGTATTTTTATTTCTGAAATTGTTGGAAAGCACATTTTTCAAAGGATTTTACTGAAGTTGGATTTTAAGGCATGTTGATTTCATATATATATGTATATACTATTGGAAAGAAAGGATGTGTATATTGTGAACTGATGATTTGATTTTATGTGTTTCTTACTACTTAGACTTGATTTATTTTCATTACTACTGAGTTGGCGTACTCGCATTACTCCCTGTACCCCTGTGTGCTGATACAGGTGCTGATACCGAGCGTTAGCCATCTATTCTGTGAGGAGCCGGAGTTTAGGACATAGAGGTAGCTGTTCAGCGTCCGCATCATCTCTGTTTTCCCTTCTTATGTTGTACCTAGTTATTCGTTCGAAGGTTTTGTATTATAATAGTAGACTTTTTGGTATATTCCTTAGATGCTAATGGCATGTTGACTCCGGATTTTGGGGATGGTTTTAGACTGTTTAACTATTTTGTTTTTCTCAATAGATTCAGTATTTTACTTACGTCTATGAAATGCTGAAAATGAGTTGGGATTTTGGAAAGAAATTGTAAATATGTGCTTATTGGCTAACCTAGTTCCACGATAGGCGCCATCACGGCCAGGTTAGGACTTGGGGTCGTGACAAGTTGGTATCAGATCCTAGGTTACATAGGACTCAACGGTCATGAGCAGGTTTAGTAGAGTCTTGTGGATTGGTACAGAGACGTTTGTACTTATCTTTGAGAGGCTGCGAAACCCGTAGGAACAATCTCATTTTTCTTGAATTCTGTCGTGCCATTTTTGTTGATTCTGGAAATCTAAACTTCTGTTGTTTCATTCTCTCACAGATGGTGAGGACTCGCGCTACCGATCAGGGTGATCAGCCACCAGCTAGACCAGCGAGAGGTCGAGGCCGTGGTAGAGGTAGGGGGCCAGCCCGTACAATAGCCAAGGTAGTACCAGTTGACCCCCTACTGTTCAGGATCAGATTCCCGTCGAAGATTCTCCATCGGGACATGCTCAGGCACCGACAGTGCCTATTGTTATTCCGAGTCTTCAGGAGACCTTGGATTAGATCTTGACTGTGTGTACCACCCTTTCTCAGGCAGCTTCCGCTACTTCTCAGGCCGGGGGAAGAAGTCAGACTCGAGTTTCCCGGACATCTGAGCAGGTTACTTAGGGCCATCAGACACCGGGGGCGGTTCCAGCCCAGCCTGTTGCTCCAGTTCGGGACTTTGTGGTTCTGGCTATGCCATAGGACAAGCAGCATAGACTGGAGAGGTTTAGTAGAATTCATCCTCTGAAGTTCAGTGGTGCTGAGGGCGAGGATGCCCCAGGTTTTCTGGATAAGTTTTAGAGGATGCTGCGTACTACTGGGATTCTGGAGACCAGTGGGGTCTCGTTTGCTACTTTCTAGTTTTCTGGTGCTGCTTTCACTTGGTGGGAGTATTTTGAGAGGCGTTGGCTTGTTGGTTGACCACCCCTCACCTGGAAGCAGTTCCCACTATCTTCTTGGAGAAGTATGTACCCCAGTCTCACCGGGAGGAGCAGCGTAGGCATTTTAAGCAGCTGCTTCAGGGGGAGCTATCAGTGACGCAATATGAGATGCGGTTTTTGGAGTTGGCTCGTCATGCCACCGAGTTGGTCCCTACTGATAGGGAGAGGATTAGGAGGTTTGTGGATGGCCTCACTTATTAGCTCCGCCTTTTCATGACTTGGGAGAGAGTATCAGATGCTACATTCGAGCAGGTTGTTGATATTTCTCGAGATATTGAGTCGGTTCACCACCAGGAGCGGGAAGAGAGGGAGGCCAAGAGGCCTCGTGGATCAGGTGGTTCTAGTAGTGCTCCTTCCAGGGGGCAGTTTCAGCATGGTAGGGGCCGTTCATTCAGGCCTCCTCAGTCAGTCCGCCCAGCCTATAGTGGTGCATCTTCCGAGCATGGTCCCCGTGGTTCTCAGCCAAGCCTTCCAGGGGGCAGTTTCAGCATGGTAAAGGCCGTTCATTCAGGCCTCCTCAGTCAGTCCGCCCAACCTATAGTGGTGCATCTTCCGAGCATGGGCCCCGTGTTTCTCAGCCAAGCCGTTATTTATTCGGTGCCTCCCAGCTCAGAGTGCATCTCGAGCACCACCAGTTCATAGTTCCTCTATGCATGATTCTTCTAGTGGATATTCTGGTGCCAGGGGTTTCTATCAGTCCTCGTCTCCAGCTCCAGGGAGTTTCTTTGAGTGCGGCGAGTTTGAGCACATGTGGAGGCAGTGTCCACGTCGTCCTAGTGGTTCTTCTCAGTAGAGGGGCCAGCCCTCGACTTCAACTCCAGTTACTTCACCACCTGCCCAGGCAGCCAGGGGTGGTAGTCAGTCAACTAGAGGTCGCCCTAGAGGGGGAGGTCAAGCAGGTGGAGGTCAGGCCCGTATGTATGCGTTTCCAGCCAGGCCAGATGATATGGCCTCTGATGCAGTGATCGCAGGTATTATCTCAGTATGTCGTTGAGATGCTTTGGCTTTATTTGACCCTGGTTCTACATATTCCTATGTTTCATAATATTTTGCCCATTTTCTGGATATGCCCCGTGAGTCTTTAGTTACGTCTGTTCATGTGTCAACTCCGGTGGGTGATACTATTATTGTGGACCGTGTGTATCGGTCGTGTATGATATCTATTGGGGGTCTGGGGACCCGAGTGGACCTATTGTTACTCAGAATTGTCAATTTTGATGTGATATTAGGCATGGATTGGTTATCTCCGTGTCATGCTATTCTTGATTGTCACGCTAAGATCGTGACCTTAGCCACGCCAGGATGTCCGAGGGTTGAGTGGAGAGGTTCTTCTGAGTATGTGCCTAGCAGGGTGATTTCCTACCTGATGGCCCAGCGCATGGTTGAGAAGGGGTGTTCATCTTATTTGGCTTTTGTGAGGGATGTTAGTGGTGAGACTCCCGCTATTGATTTGGTTCCTGTAGTCCGTGACTTTTCGGACGTGTTTCCTGCAGACCTTCCAGGCATGCCACATGACAGAGACATTGATTTTGGTATTGACTTGGTGTTAGGCACCCAACCTATTTCTATTCCACCTTATCGTACACCAGTGGAGCTAAAAGAACTAAAGGATCAGCTTCAGGAACTCCTAGATAAGGGGTTCATTCGGCCCAGTGTGTCACCTTGGGGTGCACCGGTGTTGTTTGTAAAGAAGAAGGGTTCTATACGTATGTGTATTGATTATCGGCAGCTGAATAGAGTTACGGTGAAGAACCAGTATCCTTGCCTCGTATTGATGACTTGTTTGATCAGTTGCAGGGTGCCATGGTATTTTCGAAGATTGACTTGCGTTCTGGCTATCATTAGTTGAAGATTCGGGGGTCAGACATTTTGAAGACTTCTTTTAGGACTAGATATGGTCATTATGAGTTTCTGGTTATGTCATTCGGGCTGACTAAGGCCCCAACAGCCTTTATGCACTTGAGGCACAGTGTATTCCGGCCTTATTTGGATTCTTTCGCCGTCGTGTTTAATGACGATATCTTGGTGTATTACCAATTTCGGGAGGATCATAAGCAACATTTGAGAGTTGTGCTTCAGACCTTGAGGGAGAAGAGATTGTATGCAAGATTTTTGGAGTGTGAGTTCTGGCTTGATTCACTAGCATTCTTGGGGCACGTGGTGTCCAGTGAGGGTATTCAAGTTTATCTGAAGAAGATAGAGGCAGTGCAGAGCTGGCATAGACCATCATCAGCTATCGAGATTCGCAGTTTTCTTGGTTTGGCAAGGTACTATCGCCGTTTCGTAGAGGGATTTTCATCTATTGCAGCACCTATGACCAGACTGACCCAGAAGGGTGCTCAGTTCAGGTGGACTAAGGAGTATGAGGAGAGCTTTCAGAAGCTCAAGTCAGCTTTGACTACAGCCCCAATATTGATTTTGCCTACGGGTTCAGGTTCTTATACAGTTTACTGTGATGCCTCGAGAGTTGGCCTTGGAGCGATTTTGATGCAGGACGGTAGGGTGATTGCCTACGCGTCTAGACAGTTGAAGGTGAACGATAAGAATTATTCAGGGCATGATCTTGAGTTGGCAGCTATTGTCCACGCCTTGAAGATTTGGCGTCATTATTTGTATGGAGTGCATTGTGATATTTTCACTGATCACTGTAGTTTGCAACATCAGCTTAAGTAGAAGGATCTGAATCTGCGTCAAATGAGGTGGTTGGAGCTTCTCAAGGATTATGACCTCACTATTTTATATCATCCGGGGAAGGTCAATGTAGTGGTCGATGCCCTGAGTCGCAGAGCAGAGAACTTGGGGAGGCTAGCCTACCTTCCAGTAGCAGAGCGACCATTAGCCCTTGATGTTCAGGCTTTAGCGGGTCAGTTAGTGATATTGGATCTATCAGAGCCCCCGTGGGTATTGGCTTGTGTAGCCTCTAGATCTTCCCTTTATGATCAGATTAGAAGACGTATGATGACTCACACTTGCTCGTTCTTCAGGACAGGGTCCGCCGCGGTGATGCCAGGGATGTAGTTATCAGTGATGATGGGGGTCATGAGGATGCATGGACGAATTTGCGTGCCCAATGTGAATGGACTTTGATATTTGATTCTAGCTGAGGCCCATAATTCACGGTATTCCATCCATCCGGGTGCCGCAAAGATGTATTAGGATCTGAGGAAACATTATTGGAGGATGCGGATGAAGAGGGATATTGTTGAGTTCGTGGCTCGGTGTCTCAACTGTCAATAGGTCAAGCATGAGCACCAGAGACCGGGTGGATTGCTTCAGAGATTAGATATTCCGAAGTGGAAGTGGGAGCAAATCACCATGGACTTCGTAGTTGGGCTCCCACGAACTTCGAGGAGGTTTTATACTATATGAGTTATTGTGGATCGGCTGATCAAGTCCGCGCACTTCATTCTTGTTGGTACTACTTATTATTCAGAGCGGTTAGCTGATATTTATATCAGGGTGATTGTCCGATTGCATGGGGTTCCAGTTTCTATCATTTTTGACAGAGATACTCAGTTCACATCCTAGTTTTGGAGGGTCGTGCAGAGGGAGTTAGGTACTCAGGTCGAGTTGAGCACAACGTTTCATCCTCAGACCGACGGGAAGTCGGAGCGTACTATTCAGATTTTGGAGGATATGTTGCGTGCCTGTGTCATTGATTTTAGGGGTTCATGGGACCAGTTTCTGCCACTCGTGGAGTTTGCATATAATAATAGTTATCGGTCGACTATCCATATGTATCCGTATGAGGCTTTATATGGTAGGAGGTGCAGATCTTCGGTTGGTTGGTTTGAGCCGCGCGAGACTAGGCTATTGGGCATAGATTTGGTTCAGGATGTGTTGGGTAAGGTGACGTTGATTCAGGAGCGGTTTTGCACATCGCAGTCTAGGCAAAAGAGTTATGCAGACCGGAAGTTCCGAGATGTGTCTTTCATGGTTGGGGAGAAGGTTCTGCTGAAGGTGTCACCCATGAAGGGTGTTATGAGGTTCGGGAAGAGGGGAAAGTTGAGTCCCAGGTTCATTGGGCTATTTGAGGTGCTTCAGAGGATTGGGGAAGTGGCTTATAGACTTGCCTTTCCTCCCAGCTTATCGAGTATTCATCTGGTGTTCCATGTTTCGATGCTCCAGAAGTATGTTGGTAACCCGTCTCATTTTTTGGACTTCAGAATGGTTCAGCTCGAGGGTGATATGTCATATGAGGTAGAGCCAGTGGCTATTTTGAGTCGTCAGGTCAGAAAGCTGAGGTCTAAGGATATAGCTTCAGTGAAGGTTCAGTGGAGAGGAAATTCAGTGGAGGATGCCACCTGGGAGACCGAGTGAGAGATGCGTAGCAGATATCCTCACTTATTCGAGGCTCCAGTTGTGTTTCTAGACCTGTTCAAGGACGATCGTTTGTTTAAGAGGGGGAGGATGTAACGACCCGTCCGATCGTTCCGTGAGATTAACCCTATTTCCCCCGTTTCTTCTTTATCGTATGTTTCTTAGCCTATTTATGTTGTGTTGGGTCGGTTGGTTCGGGTTCGGAGTGGTCGTGGTGAGAACTGAGACACTTAGTCTCTTAAATTAGCTTAATAGTTGAAAAAGTCATCTGGGAGTTGAATTATTGGTAAACGACCTCGGAACGTGGATTTTATGGCTCGGATAGATTCGTTAGGTGATTTGGGACTTAGGAGTGTGTTCGGAATGAAGTTTTGATGTCCGGTGTAGAATTAGGCTTGAATTGGCGAGAGTTAGTTTTGGTAATTTTTGATCGGCAGTGGAAAATAGGCTATCGGGGTCGGAATGGAATTCCGGAAGTTGGAACAGGTTCATAATGTCATTTTGGATATGTGTGCAAATTTTCAGGTCAATTAGATGTGTTTTGGTTGGTTTTAGCATCATTGGCGAAATTTAGAAGTTTCAAAGTTCATAGGCTTGAATTTGATGTAATTTTGGTGTTTTTGCATTGTTTTCGGTGTTTCGAAGGCTCGAATAATTTTGAATGATGTTATGGGGTGTTTTGGTAGGATTGGTTGAGGTCCCGGGGGCCTCGGGTGTGTTTTGGATGCTCAAACGAGCATTTTTTGTCTTAAGGAGTCTGCTATTTTTCTGGTGTTTGAGCAGCAGGGGTTTCTTCAATGTGATCACGTGAGTTCATCCGCGATCGCGTAGAGTAAATTTTGATGCAGTCAAATTTGTTCTATGCAATCACGTTATGAGGGTTGCAATCGCATAGGTTGGGCATCCAGAGCAGTGCGGTCGCGTGGTTCATGGTGCGATCGCGTAGAAGAATAAGAGGGGCACGTGAGGTTGTTGCAATTGCTCTTCGCGACCGCATGATTGGGTACGCGATCGCATAGGTCAGGGAGTCAAAGCTTCGCGATCGCATGGGAAATGGTGCAATCGCAAGGGAAATGGTGCAATCGCAATGGGTAAAATTTGGAGGCAGTAAGTTTGTTCTTCGCGATTGCGTGAGTGGTCCCGCGATTGCACAGAAGGAAATATTAGTGCTGGGCACAATGTTTTAAAAGGCCATTTTTGCAGATTGAGTCCATTTTACTACATTGTTGAACAGGTTTAGAGCTCTTTGAGAGGGTTTGAAGAGTAAATCGAATGGAATCACTTGGAGGTAAGGTTTTCAACTTCATAACTCGTTTCTATGTCGTTTTCTAAGTAATTAAACCGGAAATTTGTTGAATTTAAACCCAAAATTGGGGAGGTTAGGTATATGAAAATTGGTGTTCTTGGTATGTATAGAATTGTAGGAGCATGAGGATTCTACTTATGTAAGTTTTATCGAATTCTGAGACATCGGACTGGGGCTCGAGTTTTGCCAAATTTTCAGAATTATGTCTAAATTGATAGTTTTCGATTGTGTTTTGTTCCTTTAGTGTATGTTGATGATGTTAACCTAGTTTTGGTTATATTTGAGGCAATCAGGATCCTATTTGAGGGGCAAGAGCAGCGCAGATTAGTATTGTGACCCGGTAGAGGTAAGTAATGGCTATAAATCTTGTCTTGAGGGTATGAAACCCCGAGTTTCGTATTGTTATTTTTGGTTTGAAGGGCCTGGCCTATCCAGATGTTATTTTTGGTCCTGCTGTAGGCTCCCTATAGTCTATACATTTTGTAACTTATTCGTTTGATTCGGGTCTGTAATAAACGAGTTTATTTGATGCTCTGTATAAAATGGGTAGACAACATGCCTATAGGTCTTTCTTCTATTATATGTTTGATAAAATGCCTATAGGTTTTGCTTTATGCCCAGAAATTATTTGCTAAAAACTTGTCTATATGATTATGTTTTCCATCGCATGTTAGATAACCTACCTATAGGGATTTCATTCTAGCCCAAATAAATTCTGTGAATATCCTGTCTGCTTTGCTTCGCATGATTAGATACCATGCCTATAGGAAATACAATAATCAAGCTTACATTACGGCATATTTGTATCTGTTTCTATAGAAATCATGGCTATAGTTTTAAGTTAATTATCACATTCCCCTAGCTAACATACATGTCTATAATAGCAGTTTCAAAAGTAGAATACACGCTCATAGGGATAACCATCATGTGTGTCAATACTAAAACTAGAATCTGCATAATGTCTTGCTAAATGCCACTAGAAAGCATGCCTATAGGAGTAACTAAATAATTCTGAGCATTTTTGTTGTCAACTGTCGAATAAGTCACATAGATAACCTGCCCATAGGTTCAAACGCTTTCAATTGAAATCGATAGGCAATTATAGAATCACCTAGGAATTACTTTTCATAAACTGTCAGCATGTTTAAAATCCAGAATTACGCAGAAATTATGTCTATATGATCCAATAGCCTTAACTGTTAAAATTGTCAATATGCCAATATGTTTGTGTGCATTTGCTGCCTTATGTGTGGAGGCTAAATTGAGCCTTTATTTGCTCTTGTATGAAAGTCCAACCTGTTTTGTATGTCGCTTAGTTTTACAATTTTGAGCAACCTAAGTTGAGTCTAGAACCCTCCAAAATAGGGGTCCCAATGCCTCCAGGACCATAGGTAAGGGACAGGTAGTGCACGCATAGGACACGAGTTAGAATTGATTAGAGCATCTTAGGTAATATAACTTAAAGATAGTAGTCGGGTAGCAGGAGATGATAGTCTGTGCCCACTGAATAATATGAGTAACACCCCTATCTTGGGGAGTTACGAAGTATTATTTATGTTTCACGGGGTGATCCTATAGGCTAAAAAATTTAGGACCCCCATCCCTGTTAAACCATCCCTCGCTTTTCTTGTTTAGACTAATTCACATAAGTTCGGTTAGGACCCACCGTTGTGGACCTCGAGAGGTGCCTAACACCCTCCCCTCAAGGTAATTTGAGCCCTTACCAGATCTCTGGTGATGCAAACTGGTATAATCTCAGTTATTTGCTATAGGTGCCGTAATGCACCTTAACCCGTTAGGTGGCGACTCTCCAACAACCAATTCCTTTTCCCTTCTCTCAAAAGGAGTTGTCAAATGTAGAAACCCAATTTCACGAGAAAAAGGAAGCACGACAGCATGACAATAATGATCGAGTAATGAACGGAGTTGAAACAAGCATTATCAGGCACTTTCAATAATGAAGGGGACCGGTTCATCTCAGTGTTCCCGTAAATCAAACGACTCAAAGATTCGATAATAATACTCCAAGGGGTAAGGTCGGTTTTGACGATACTGGAAGGCCCGGTAGCATATTTGGTAATGACTACAGGAACGATCCCTTTAAAGCTAGCTTATAAGGTTTATGAGGGAAATGAACAAAAGAATGCCCATCACTAAATCCCCCAGTACCTCGAGGCCTCTTGGCCTCTATGTTCTCTCTCTCTCTCAACCCTGCATACCGTCCAACCTCTGAGCGATCTATACTACCTACTAAAATAGAGTATCCGTCTCCATCTACCGAGCCATACTGAATCTGATAACATACTCTAACACTGACATAGTCCCCTAATGCTCCATCTGGTCAAAATATATGCGTCATGCATCACAAAGGCTTTAAGGAACAAACTCTCTTAAAACATATCTAAAAACTGAGCGCAAGTGAGTGGAGCTGCATCCGCTAGCCTATCCTCCTCGTAAGCCTGTCACCAACGATACGTTACTCCTAATAGCTTAAATTTAGTAAAAGTAAATATACTCAACTCCACAATACCCATGGTACGGAGAATACAATGGCACTTCTCTAGAAAACCTTGCGCATCCTCGCTAGCTGTGTCGCTCAAAGTAGGAGGATCATATTTATTGAACCTCTCAAGTCTCTTTTGCTCCTTCTCAGATGCCTCTGGCCTGGCCTCGGGATAAACCAGTATAACGGGCTATGCTGGCATAACACCCGGGACCTAATCCATGTGGACCCGCTACTCTAGGGTACGTCTGCGAGATTTTGAGCTCTTTCCCAGCCTGAGATATGGGTGGTGCAAGGGGAATCAACCCCGCCTAAGCTAGAGTGTCGAACATGCTCAAAAAATGTTCTAGGGTCTCCTGAAGTCCAGGGGAAACAACAGGCATCTTGGGTTCCTGTCCCCCACCCAGAACTGCTGGGGGTTCTTCAGTTGATGCTCGTGCATGTACTTTGGCTACATCACGTGCTCCTCTTCGGCCTCTGCCCCTGCTCGATCTCGTGCGACTCTAGTAGGGGGCACAAGTATCTGATCATCTGACCCAGCAGTGCATGTCGTCACTATCTGTGAGAGAATAGAAAGACAAAGAATTGGATTTCAAACAATTTCGCTTGATAAGGAATCAAAGAAGTGGAATTTCCTAATAGTTTCGTAGCCTCTCGAAGATAAGTATAGACGTCTCCATACCGATCTGCAAAAGTTTACTATACTTGGTTATGACTCGTAACACCTACGAGCCTAGTGCTTTTATACCAACTTGTCACAACCCCAATTTTCCACCTTAGGATTTCTTGATGGCACCTAGTTGCTAAGACTAGGTAAGCCTAACATTCATTGATAGCTTAACAGAAATAGAAAAATTGAGATAATAACATAAACCGATAAAGCACATGATAACTCCAAAATGGAACATCAACAACATAATCCCCAAAACCGGTGGAATTGAGTTATAAACTCTATAGAATAGTCTAAAATCTCTAATACAAGACTGTCTAATAATATGATAAAAAATAATGAGAATATAACAAAAGGCGACTCTGAGGCCTGCGAACATCAAGCAGGTATACACCTTGAAGTCTCTGGAAATAGCTGAACGATCACTGGCGTCCGGCATGAGCAGATGTACCTGGATCTGCACAAAATATATACAGAATATCATGAGTACACCACAAGGATACCCAATAAACATCAATCCTAACCTCGATAGGGTAGTGACGAGGCCATGTATGTTTACTTCTTACTGTATCTGTCTTATCGGACCATTAGTAAGTTTCTATATCGACCCCTCGTCACTACTTCTTTGGGGTTAGGCTAGATAATTATTGGGTACGCGTTGATTTACGTACTCATGTTGCACTTGCTGCACTTATGTCTGGTGGTCTCTTGGGCTCAAAGGTGCGACTATTGTGGGGACTTTGTGGTGAGTTGCATTCTATATTGTGATCCGCAGCGTACAGAGTCCCCGTCGGCATTATTTATATTTTCTTGTCTAACTCGTATTTCAGAGAAATGTTGAATTTTATTATATTTCCTAGTTGAGGCTCATGTACTTGTGAAACCGGATTTTGGGGTTCCTACAGGATGTTTAGTATGGTAGTTCGCAAATTATTATCATTTTACCTGTAAATTCTACTTCATACTATTTAGGCGCCATCACGACCTATAGTGGATTTTGGGTCGTGACAGCTTGGAATCATGTATTTGGTTCCTTAACAGTAGCATGATAATGTATGTTTGAAGCTTATTTCTTGTACATATGTGTTAATCATCCATTTAGTGTTGGAAATTTGGTTATGATAATGTAGATAAATTCTCTTGTAGTCTTATAGTTGTGCTGCTTTCGTTATCATAAGAAAGGCATATGATTAAATGGTATGGTATTCCTGTGGTAATTGGATTTACATTGAAAATGACTCATTGGCACTTAAACTTGCGGTGAAGAGTGGGTGTGAGTGGTTAGGGGTATTTGGGAGTAGAATTTAACTATTGGTTAGTGTACTCTCCCTGACACAAGCATTGCCCTGGGCCTTGAGATCCTTGGGAACTTTGAACTGTCAGAGGATTCAAAGGGTGCTTTGACCTTGACTGGGTCTCTATCCTTAGCCTCTAATCTATTGACAGTCATTACTCCTTTTAGGTTTAGTGTTTAATGACAATGAAAGGTCTTCAATGTAAATCACTTTACCATATGTGACCTCACATTAGTATAATGTTTCATAATATTTAATTATTGTTGTTTTTTATATTTTGCTCAAGTCATTTACTTATTTTCATGCATGATTGTATGCGTAGACCATTATATATAATGACCTTATATCTTTCTTTTTTGAGCATGTGCAACCATTGCTCCTATTGAGTTCTCAAAGAACTCAGGCCCAAATCTCGCACTTGTGCATCCAGAAATCTGGAGTTCACTGCTGCCCGTTCCTGCTGATTGCTGGGCCTATCACTTTTAGGCCCAAACCAGAGTCAGTCCTCACCCCTTTACTACTTTAAAATATCATGTTATCTATGTTCTCTAATATGTGTATGACATTGCTCTTATCATATGTGATTTTATGTTTTGCTTTACCTTTTGAATTACATAAATAACTTAGGCACACGTTAAAGAAAATAGGGTTAAAAGAAATACTAGATACTAACTAGATTTCAATTCATTAATCATGTACTGATCACGTTATTAATCTTTTATTAACCTCTCATGAAGATTTTTGAAGCCAAAATAGCTTAGCAAAATATGGTAGTCCCTCTTTCAAAAGAAAAACCAAAATGAATTGCAAGACTGTTCTTCTAAAAGAAAAATCGACTCTTTCAAAACCTAAGTGTTGTCGCCCAACAAAGATCTTCAAAACGAATCCCTCAAGTCTAAGATTTAGTGATTTCAGAGGCCAAGTTATATCTTAGGCTCACTTTTCTTACAACATCTTTTAGAGTTACATGAACATCCATTCTTTAAAATAAATATTTTACAACTTATCCCCTTTTTTACATGTTTTATAAATATAAATCACTCATGTACATATTTTTAAAACTCTTTCAATTACACACACCAACATTATTCTCCGAGACACCTTTATGAACTCATAATATTTTAAAGTCGCACGTCCCCTTTATAATATCATATTCTCACTTTGATATATAGTAAGTCGTACTCTTTAACACTAATTAAGCAAAATGCAAGCAACTAGACCTTTAAACCTAGTCTAAGTCCTATAGAGCTACCTCAGGTAGATTATAAGGGGTGCCTAACATCTTCCCCTTAGAAGAACAAAACCCCTTACCCAATCTCACTGGTTAGCAGACTAATAAAGAACATGAATTTAGTAATTAAATAGGTACCATAGTATACCTTTAAATATTAGGTAGCGACTCTCTTTTATCAAAAAAAGAGAAACCAAAAGTTGAATCTTGTTTTGACTCATGCAAAATAGGGTGCAACAATACCTATTTGAAAGGAAGGGTGCGCCATGGTAGAGGTTTCGGTCAGCCAGTTTAGTTTGCACTTCAGGCTTCATGTGGTGCTTCAGATATCCATGGAATCCAGAGTACCCCGTACCAATAGCTTCCACAACCACGTTAGCAGAGAGGCTGCTTTGAGTGTGGGGATACCAGTTACATGATAAAAGATTTCCCCAAACTCCGGATGGGTGTCCCACAATAGAGTATTCAGGATTTGGGTTCCGCTCCAGTTGCTTTTATACCTGCACCGCCAACTAGGAGTGGAGGTTAGGCGGGTAGAGGTCGTCCTATAGGAGGAGGCCATGCCCATTGTTATGTTTTTTTTGGTTGGACAGAGGCAACGACACCAGATGATATCATTACATGTATGATTTCAGTTGTTTATGGAGATGCATTAGTGTTATTTTCACCCGATCTCATTTCAGATGTGGTTATGTTACGTGATTCTTGTACAATTTTCATGTGTTCACGCTAGTTGCGAAATTCTATTATGATAGCCCATGTCAATCGTTTTGGTTTTGTCACTATTAAAGGTCATGAGGCTTGGCTGGACCTTCGGTTTGTTAATACGACATGTTTCGATGTGATTTCGTGATTACGGGTGCTCTGCAGGTATGGGAAGTTTACTGCGCATTGTATTTTGGTTCTACGGGAATAAGTTAGTATAGTATTTTAGTTGTTGAGATTTTTATCTGACTTGTTATTCCGAGTGGAGGATGGGGACCTAGTGTCCTTTGCTGATAAATGTGCTTGTACTCGCCTATGTGCCACGGTGAGGTTATGTTAGGGTAAGATTCATTGTAGTTATTGCGTGTGTTTTGTTTCTTCCTTGTGGAATGGATTTGTAGTATGGTATCGATGGGAGTTATACATGTTGGACTTGTTTGATAGTTCTCTCATATGTTGTTTTTCCATGTTCAGTCATATTCGGGTTGTGCTTGTTGGGATTAGATTACAATGTATGTGCCTAGGTGGCATTTGGTGTGCCTTGTTAGTGGGGTGAGTAGTTATGAGTTTCACATGTTTCTTACAACATTATCAGTATTGGGAAGGTTTGGACAATGTTCTAGTCGATATGAGACTAATTGTCGGTACCGAATTTGGTAAAGGACAAATAGTGTGGTTAGAGTTGTTGCTATGGGTATATGGACGATACATTATGTCGTGCAGTTATATCTTGAGAATGTATTAATGAGTGGTTGCAGCTATTCAGGAGTTATACAGTCTTGTTATGTGAGAATGAGGTCCTTGATGGGTGCTGAAAATTGGTTCCAAGGCTTGTCTGCATGAGCGGAAAGAATTGTAAGGCCCCGTAAAAAAATCTGCTAAGGAATTTAAGATTTTTTGGTGCCGAGGTAAGCTAATGTGTTCGAAGGTACTGAGGAGTTGGTGGAAATTTTGTGGAAGGAGGCAATTCTGCAGTCAGGTTCGCAACTGCAACACTATTCTGGGAGCCGCATAACCATCGTGGGCTTGAGCCGAAAAAATTGTTGAATTTTGAAGGTCATTTTGCGGTCCATTATCCGATTGCATATCTGTTTTGCGTCCGCACTTCCGTCGCAGATTTGGCATGAAGAATTTTGGAGGGTGATTCTATGGTCCATTTCGCGACTGCATAACTTGTCTGCATACCGCAGACCTGGCCGCAGACTTGACCATGCCAGGACAGCTTTTGAAAGTCAATTTTGCAGGCGCTTATACAGATCACATACCTGTTCTATGGTCCACTATGTGAACGCAGAGTTGAGTTTGGAGGGTCCATTTTCTTTTTTTGTAACCCGACCCCATTTGGATTAACAGCCTTTGGGGCTCATTGTGAAGGCAAAAATCTGATATTTTTAGAAAGAAGTCAGAGTATCTTAGAGAGAAAGAAAGGGAGGGAGAATACCTGGCAATTATACTCATCCATTCTTTCCCCAATCTTCAAGAATCAAGGAAGCCATTCACTAAACCATCATCTATCCGAGTAAGTCTTTCTCCTATGTTTTCATGCAAGAAGTTAGGGGTCCAAGTATGTTTTGGGATTGGATATAAGCCATGCATGTGCCAATAGGAAGTAGTATGTATGGGTTGATGAACTATTTTAGGTAGCTTCTTGTTGAAATTAGTTGAGGGAGTAAGGTATTACCATTGTAGAGCTTTCAGTCGATTTTGCATAGTAGGTGTTTGACGAAATTCACAAGAATTGTATCATGAGAATTCTTCTAATTATTATCTAATTTTTGCTATCTTCCTATAGATTGAGGTTGCTAGAAGTATTGGGACGTTGTATTAATCTTAGTAAATCCTAATAAAAGTGTGTTGGATAAACTTCTCTCTCAGAATCAAATTCCATAATGTTCCCGTATGTTTCAAGTATCGTTGGCCTGGATTCCTAATTTCCATTTTCGGAAGTTGTTCCTAATAAATTTGATTATCCCAAGTAAGAGTTGTGTTGAAAGATGTATGTACTCAAAATGTGTTCTAATTGATCCTATATTAACATGATCTCTTTCGAGAATGTGTTCAAATATGGTTTATGTATTAAAACGTTATGACTCCGATTCATGTTTCAGATGAAAGTTTATTAAGATTAATTTGGAAAGAAAACTCAAAGTGCTTAAGACTCATACTGCTCATATACATATTTGAGGTCTTGATTACAAATGCACTTAATTGTTGATAACCTATGATGATGTTTGGAAGTGAAAGAAGTGAGAGTGAGATATAAAATGTGGCCACGGTTGTTGTAACTAGTGCATTTGATTTGAATTCATATTTCAATCATAAATCACCATACTATCTTCTGTAAGTATTTCCAATGTGATTTGATTTCATACACACTCATGATTTGAAATTTTGTATTTCCCTTTTGCGAATAATTATTTTAAGAATAAGTCTCACTCATTTATGATTCTTAACTTGTGTTGCGATTGCAAGTCATGCTGCTCCATAATTGGGAAGGAAATACAATGTGTTTAAAGCCTTCATTACTAATGCACCTAAAGTTATGATTTCCAAAATATTTTATAGGTTGATGTTTATGATGATGATCCTTGAAAGTAAAGAAATAAAAGTGTGGAATATGAGATACGGCTATTGTGCCATGAATGAAGAATCATATGTATGGCCAAAAGAGCCAATGAAATAATGATGTTGTGAATGGTTGAAAGTATTAATGAAGCTATATATGGTGTGAAAGGTTATGATGTGAATGTATTTGTATTTCTGTTTCGTTTATGTGCAAAACAAATTTTTTTTGGGGGTATCAGTAGCGAGTCGAGGAAGGGTAGGTTGTAATGGCCCACACCCGAAACTACACGTGCCGATATAGGGATGGATTGAGTATTCTACGTAATCGAGATGAGATTGATGTGATGATATTATTACCCTTAATTGGGATGAGATTGATGTTAGCCCTGGATTGGAAGTCGACCCACATGGCATATGTTGGGAGACGGCCTAGTCAATCGGGTGGAGATCGGACGCCATGTCGCGCACATGATAGTTCTTACTCTTGGTATCACCTTTTATTTGCATCACCATGTCAATCCACATTTATCCATGGAGAGATGGCTCAGCCGATCAAGTTTTTGATCGGACTCCATGTCTCGTGCATGGTGTGATGATCGGAGGCTAATGATTTCCCAACCAAAAATGTTAATTTCTTATTCTGAAAATTGTTATGTTTTAACTTGGCATTTGGATAACATTGGTTGTTACTTGTTGTTTTCATGATTTTCCCCTTCTTATATTGGCATTCTATTTCATGATAAGATATTTAGATTTACATACTAGTACTATTTCATATGTACTAATGTCCCTTTGGGGGGGGGGGGGGGGGGGGCGCTGCATCTTTAATGGATGTAGGTGGTTCGTCAGCATGCAACTTTGATCCTCGTTAGCAGTTACCCTCTAGTCAGCAGGTTTGGTGAGCCCTATTCTGTTCCGGGCCTTATGTCACTTGACAGTGTAAATTGTGTTTTGAGGTATAGCCGAGGCCTTGTCGCCGGCACTTCTATACTAATCTGTTATAATTAGAGGCTTTGTAGACATGTTGTGTGTGTGGTGTTCGATGTTGATTAGTGAACTAGAAGTGTTGGTATTTAGCAAACATGTTTTTCTCTCGTAACTATGAACTCGTAATATTTTGGAAATCGTAAATGCATCTTTTTTGAGCAAATGGAAAAAGAATGTGGAACACTTTAATCTTCTCATGTATATATCCTATTACTAATTCTTACATTTTTCGTGGGTAAGTTTTGGGAAGAAAGCAATAAGTAGGCTTGCTTGAGCAGGGTATCTCGGTTGAGCGCCAGTCGCGCTCCCCGAGGTCGGGGCATAATAGGACTAATCTTTGGTTGTGATGATGTTTTTGAGCTTATGTGGATTTGGGTGATGTAGTATCACTCATGTTCATGTGTACGGTGAGTCTATACAGTGATTTGATGGCTTGGGAAAAACTCTTGGAACGTTCGAGGACGAATGTTTGTTTAAGAAGGTGAGAATGTGACGATCCGACCAATCATTTTGAGCGTTAGCATTCCGTTCAGTGGTTCGAGGTCTTGAGTGGCTTCATATTGTGTAATCTGACTTGCGTGTATGGTCGCATTCGATTTTTGAATTTTCCGAAATTGATTTGGATGAGGGAAATTTTGACTGAAGTTTGGCTTTTGTGAAAATGATACCAGAATGGTGTTTTGATGGCTCTGATAGGTTCGTATTATTATTATGGACTTGGGTGTATGAATGAAATTGAATTCGGAGGTCCCTAGGTTGATTTGGTTTTGACAAAGTTTGGTAATTTGAAGGTTTAGAAATTACTTAGAGTTGACTATGGTTTGTCTTTATGGCTATCAGGTTTAGAATTTGGTTTTGGGATTTGGAATAGGTCCGTTATGTTAGTTAGGAACTTGTCTACAAAGATTGACATCATTCTGAGTTGATTTGATAGGAATCGAATGCGAGATTCTGTTTCTAGAAGTTACATGTAATTTTCATGTGTTTTGGAGGTCCGGTTCATCTTCAACTGAACAAAAGGTTCGAAAGACGAGATTTTATTCTCATTTTCAAATCTTTGAACCCTAGACTCAGTAGGAGCCGATTTTGAAGGGGCGTTTCATCTACAAATATTGGGTAAATGATTCTAATCCATTTCTAACTGTATTTCATGATTATATCTTGGATTTACATCAACTTTATGAGAATCAAAGAGGAAATTGAGATTTTTTATTATCAAGTCGATTTAGGTTGGATCTGATCCAAACGGAGGTAAATTGTAAAAGAAAAACTATTTTTGAGTGTTGATTTGGCCTAATTGAGGTACGTATATTGCCTAGCTTTGTGTGGGGGAACTATCCCATAGGGACTGATTTGTGTATGTTATATGTATTATGTAAAAGATGTGTACACGAGGTGATGAGTGTGTACACGAGCTATATGTGTTATTTTGACCGGTTTAGATTTCTAGACTTGTTGCATCCATTTAATTATATTTTTCAAAACATGTTATATCTCTCATTGTTGAATGTACTCTCAATTCTCTCATTGAAATTGCCAAATATACTCTTATATACTTTAATTGAAACTATTTCCTCTTTTATTATCACGTTTATCTCTTTTATAGTTGATTTATTCTTATTTGAAGTCGTTGCTACATGTTATCTTTTTCGTTGTCGAGTTATTCTTATTTGAAGTCATTGAAACTTGTTATGTCTTTCGTTGTTAAGCTTATTCTACCATTTAATTGTGTTGTTGTAATTCTTGTGTTGATTTACTTGTCGTACTCTCATGTTATTGGTGTTAGTATTGTACTCAGTGTTGTTGAGTCGCGGGCTACATGTAGTTGTGGTATTGGAATTTGTTGTTATGGAAATGTTATGGCATATGGGCATATGTGGTGCGAAATGTTATATTATGTTGCTATGTTTTTGGCATGTGGAAATGCTGAGAGTTTGTCGGGGTGTTTGCATATGAGTTCTCCGTGCTATCTTTATTATTGATATTTGCACATGCGGCGTGACAAGTCAGGCTACATATTTTGGGTTTGCGCATGCAGCGAGACAATGTGAGATAATCGTTGTTGCGCATGTGTTGAGACAAGGCAAGCATTTACATTACTGTTTCACACATGAAGAGGAAATGGACTATGTCGGAGATGATTTGTGATGGTCTGACGACATTGTTATTGATGATAATTGTGCAGTGGTGTGACCTTATTGTGTGTGTCATGCATATTACGAGTTTTGTTGTGTTGTTTCCCTTGTGCTACTCGGTCTCTGATTATACCTATTGACTTGAAATATAATAGCATACTTTCATAAGAATACATTGTAGCATGTCACTTATACTAGTCCAAAAGTATGGGTCTTGATGTTTATTGACCATGTACATGCACCCTTGTATACCTGGCTTCTATGTGTGGATTGGACTATAGGCATGTGAGTTGTTCGTGCGGATATGAGGTAGTGTTACTGTTGAGCATGTGAGTTAGTCATACGGATATGAGGAATTGATACTATTGGCATGTGAGTTGTCCATGCAGACCCGGGGTATTAACGGTATTGACACATGAGTTATATGTGCCCCACGTGAGTTGTCCATGCGGTTGTAATTGATTATGTGGGAACGAGATGTCAAGTGATTATGATTTGTGATTTGAGACCTGAGATTGTAATTATGAGGTGTGGTACCTCGAGGTGATTCTTGTGTAAATCTTGTGTAAGAATGGTTGATTATTGGTTGTTACTTGTTTTCCTTTCTTAGTTTTATTGGTGCTTTAACTATATTCTAGTCACTTTGAAACGTTATCACTTGTTTTCTCCTTGTTGTTATGTGTTGCTTCTACTTTCCGTTTTCTAGAGATATATTATTATTCTTTCCATGTTTAGCCTATTTTAATATTCGTTCCTCTACTAGTTTATATCCATACATTGCTCATGTTCTATGTATCATAGGTGTCTTGACCTAACCTCGTCACTACTACACCGAGGTTAGTCTTGATACTTATTGGGTACCGCTGTTGTGTACTCTTGCTACGTTTGTTGTGCATTTTGTGCACATCGGGGCACCTCGGAGCATGATAGTCATTAGATAGTTGATCTTGTATTGCTGCGGAGACTACAAGGTATACCTGACGTCACGTTCATAGGCCTCAGAGTCACATTCTGTTGTCTTTTATTACTATTAATTATTTCCATTCCAAACAATTATGTATTTGATACTTTTAGTTACTGTTAGAAGAGCTTATGACTTCGTACTACCAGTTTTAGGATGTTGTATATTTGTTGATCATTGTTGTCCAAGTATGGCATTTACTGGTTCATAATTAATGGTTAAATGTTTTAAATCTATTAATAACTTAGCATGTGTCGGGCTTACCTGTTCATAAAGAATATGTGCCATCACAACATCCTAGGGTGAAGATTTGGGTCTTGACAATAATAGTCTCCCTTCAATTGGTAAACTCTCTTATTTTAATATTAAAATGAGTGGAATGATAGAATATTTGTATTTTAATATAAAATAAAACAGGACATGATCTCTTCTTAATTAACCCATGATATAGGAAATGACCATCACTTTCAACTACTCCATGATGTACAAAGTGGCATGTCACAACCCAAAATCCCACCTTAAGGGTTATGATGACACCTAGTCTCTAAGACTAGATAAGCCTATCACATATGATACCAAACATAATATAACAACTTAAATATTAAATGAAAGTTGAGAAATTCCATAACGTAGCCAAAATGAGGATACAACAGTCATAATCCCAAAACGTAGTAATACTGAGTCATAAGCTTTACATGGAATACATAAGAAGTTTATAATTATATCGCTACTTAAGATACATAAACAATAATAAATAAATAAAAGAGGGTGACGCCGAGGCCTGGGTGCAGACATTAGGAATACCTTGAAGTCTCCAACCAACTCTAGCACGCAATCCTATCAATCAGCTCAACTCGAAGTACCTGGATCTGCACAAAGAATATGCAGAACCGTAGTATGAGTACACCATAGCCGGCACCTAGTAAGTATCAAGACTAACTTCAGTGGAGTAATAATGAGGTTCAAGTCAAGACACTCACTAGTCAAATAACCTAGTAATAATATCAACATAAAACTGGAAATGGAAGACATAACATAACAAATATTTACAACCTCGAAGAATGTGTACAACAACTCAATATAAAATGATCTGTTTTTGCCAACAAAATATTAATAAAATGGGGCATGTGATACCATATTGAATTCCACCAACAGCTAATAAAGCGCAAGAAGGGAACATTAATAAAAACACGTTTGTGATCAAATCATCAACCCTCTGTTCCAACCTGTGAACAACAACAAAGAATCACCCCCAAAATATATCACAACATTCCCCAACAAGCCACCCTTATGTCGTCAAATGCACATTAACAATGGAATGTCCACCCTTAGGTCGCTGCATGCATAAATATCTACCCTTATCTCATCGCATGCACATCACAATGAAATATCTCTCTTATGTCGCCGCATGCCAATCTTACCCACACAACAACAATCAACAACACAACATGTATACATGTACCACAACATAACCAAAACAACAACATCAAAGTCAAAACAAGATATAGCCCATGGCTCAACAATAATGTGTACAAAAATCATAACAATATCATAAGAGTGCAAAAAGTATTCCACAACAAAGCATGTTACATATAGCAAACAACCCCAATTCAAGGCATGTTAATAGCTTAAGGTATATTCCGGTAATGAACCATACATACGCACGTGTACACACACATCACCTCGTGTAGACGATATTTCACATAGCACAAATATTTCAAATTATACCAAATCCTAAGGGGCAATTCCCTTACATAAAGTTAGGTAAAATACTTACCTCAAACGACCCCAATGAATACTCTAAAAAAACATTTCCTTTAAAATTCACCTCCGTTAGGCTCAAATTTAGCAAAAAACTAACTTAATAATATCAAAAAATGCACAAGAACTCAATTTCAATTAATAAAGTTAATTTTTACTCAATTCTTAAAAAATCAACAAAAGTTAACCACGGGCCCACCCGGTCAAAACTGAGTGAAGGGGTAGATCTCGACTACTCATAATCTCACGAGTTCAAATATGTATATAGTTTTCAAATCCGAGTCCAAATGGACTCTCAAATCTCAAATTTTTATTTTTCAAAGCATCTCTAAAATCCCCAAAATTTCGTTTCAAATATTATGATTTTGATGTTAAAATTCAGAAATAATCAAGTTATATTATCAAATATTGGATGAAAAATACTTACCCAATAGATTTGCATGAAAATCCCTTCCTAAAATCGCCTCTCACCGAGTCTAGGGCTAAAACATATGATAAAATGAGATTAGGTCCCGAAATTCCAACTTTTGTTCCGCTATAGAAGCCGCAATTCCAAGTCAATACCAAAATTAATATCTCTATCGGGTGGCATGCCTAGTAGGTATGCTGAAAATATATTTGGAAACCCACTCACTACCAGAAGTGACTCAATGGTAGGAGTATCAACACTAACATTTCTCACAAAGGCTAAGTATGTGAAGCATACCTTCTCAACCATCTGTTGCGCTTTCAGAAAACAAACCACACTACTAGGAATATGACCCAATAAACTTCTTTGAAATGTCAATTTTTGTTTAGCTGAAGTCGCAAATGAGACCAGGAGATTGCAAATACGAAACCTTGCAAATGTGATATAGGAATCAAAATTCTGATTCCTGACCAGTTCAGTGAATGTCGCAAATGCGACCTGGATATCACAAATGCGATGTCAGCCCCTTTGCAGAAGCGACATGTCCCAAGCCCAGATCCATTTCGCAATTGTTAGGCAGGCTTCGCAAATGCAAAACTTGCCATCCAATTCCCCATTTTCAAATGCGTTGTTCGAAAATATGACATGGTGCTCGCTTTTGTGATAACTACAGCACCATTAGACCAACAATTATGAACCAAGTCCAAAACATTCCGAAACATATTCGAAACTCGCTCGAGCCTCCGGGCTCTACACCAAAAATTTACACAAGTTTAGAAACATAATATGAACTCGCTCATGAACTCAAAATACCAAAATAACATCTGAAACCATGAAGCAGAAACCAAAACACATAGAATTCACAATGAAACTCAAGAATCGTTAAAATTACAACCAAGCGTCTGATTCCTACCAAACCAACTCGAGTTGACATCAAACTTTGAACAAAAGTTCCAAATGACAAAACGGATCTATTCTAAGTCCCGAAACTAAAATCTGAACCACTAGCCATAATATCAACGCATGACTAAACTTAAAAATATTCTAAGCCTTCAAATTACCAAGTTTCGACAAAAAGAGTGAAATCAATCTAGGAGCCTCTAAATCCAATTCCGCGTATATGCATAAGTCCAAAATCACCATGCTAACCTACTTGAACCATCAAAATACTGTTCCGAGATCATTTCACAAAATTCAAATCTCGGTCAACAATTCCAACCTTAGTTTCCAAACTAAGAACCAAGCATTCCAAATCAATCCAAAACTTCCCCGGAACCCAACCAATCATCCTCGCAAGTTACACACGCACAAATACACATAAGGAAAGCTTTCAAAGGGGAAATGGGGCTCAAATATACAAAATAACCGATCGGGTCGCTACATGGCCATAACTCTTTTGTAACTACCATACCATTTTCTCCATGATTTCATAACTTCTTACCCCACTTTATTTCAATTTTAATCCAAGGAAGAATTTATACACCTATAAATAAGATTTTTTCTTCCATAATGTCATGTGTAAAAAAATTATAGAGTGTTCAAAAAGTAAGGTTAAAGTTGTGGAAAAAAAAAGAGAGCTTTACTTTTGTTGAATGAAGGTATTTATCTTGGTGTAGCTTTGGACTTGACAACTTGTTCAGAGTTTGTTTGAGTCATACGATGTGATCATACTATTATACCCTAACAAGTGGTGTTCCACTTGTGGAATTTAAAATTCCAAAGTGATTATTTTGCATTTACAGGGCTAATAATTGGGTAGCTCGCGCTATTACAACCTTAGTACTATAGGTATTGCCAAATCATTGTCACACCTCATTTTTTCCGAGGGGATAGCGAGTTTTTTCAATTAAAGTGACATTATCAAAATTGAATTATTTAATTAATCAGAGTCGCCACTTGGGATAATTATTTTGGTGTCCCAAGTCATCGATTTATTTTAGAATCCCAAATCGAGGAAAATTGACTCTTATTTATGGTCTGCAACAACAGAAGACCGGGTAAGCAATTTTGTTAATTCGGGAGAAGGTGTGAGGCACTCCTGGATTCCGTGATTTTAGCACAGTCACTCAACTATTGTTAATTGGTCTAATTGTATGATTTAATACCTATTTTAAACTTATTGTGCATTTTTACCTTCTAACCTCTTTTAATTAATCAATTAACCACTTTTAGTATTTACGAAATTTGTTTGAACAAGTCGTGATGTCGCGCACTCATTTATTTTGTACAAATTGTGAATCGCACCACGTGAAATGCACTCGCAATTTACAAAAGATTGATTTTAATTATTATTTGTAATTGTAAGGTCAAGTCACACCAGCGTGCACTCGAATTTTGAAGTTACGTATCATGAGCTCGAATTTGGAGTTACGTATCATGACTATGACACGGGAACCGTACCCATAGTCGCGATAATTAATTATTACATTATGTCTAAGGCAAGATCATTGTGGGAGGTTGTCAATTCTTATGACCACTTTTGATTTTATGTCCATTCGAATACAGCTCATTGCAAGTGGGAAATGTTGAATTGACGAAATGAAACATGAGCCAAGATCGAATAAACCAAATCGTAAACTCTCTGACCAGCTTAGTATTTTTGCATAAAGTCTAATTTTTAGACATTAGAATAAACCCAAAGTAGAAGATATCAGAAAAAGAAAGAAACAAGCTCATCAAATGAATATCTAAATACACACAAATTTAAGCTACTTTCTATGAAAATCTTTAATTAATAATTGCTTCTAGTCTTTGACTAGTCCATGCGCGTGAAATTCATACAAAACACAAAAAGAAAACTTCCAATTGGATCTTCATTTACAGTACCCAATTCGCAAACATAAAAAAATGCAATCGAGCTTAAAATCATCAAGCAACCATTCAATTCATATGTAAAGCAAAATTGGCAGTGAACTTGTTCATGTCACAACAAATGACTCTGAAAACGGCCAATGTTTCATTGTAAATCAAAGAATAAATACAGAAATAAGGACTGTATCTATTTGCTTATAGATGAACTGGAATCAACCAAGTCGAGGCTAAGAAAACGACTTAATAGTGAGCTCATCCAGATCAGCAACAGAAATAAGAAGAGCAAGCCCAAATCTCAGCTATACAATAGAGCGACAACAACAACAAAAACAAATAATTTTCTCCAATCAAACCAGCTTTTAGATTCTGTTTTCTTTTACATAGTTTTTTTCTTGTTTTGGGGGATCTTTTTTTTTTTTTTTCAAATCTAAAAATCAGAGATTGTATCTAGATTTGTTATGAGAAAATGAGAAGAAAATAAGGAGTTGTGTGTATGAAGGTGAAGTGAGAAGAGAGAAGATAGAGGGAGGGGGTTAGCGACAGACCTCCAGGTCGAAGAGGTGAGGGGGCAATCTGATCTCTGTTTGAAAGAGGGAGATTAGGGTTGTTTTAATGAGGAGGGAAGGGATTGTGAGCAAATGATGTCGTTGAGGGGGTTGAACATCATCGCTTTTAAAGCGAGGTTATGGACAGGTTTTAGGGAGTGGGCTGGGCGTGGGTGTATGTAGAAATTGGGCCTAGGAAAATCGGCTCAGGTACCTTATTGAGACAAAATGCAGCCCCTTTTCTTTCTTTCTTTTTTTCCAAATTCAAATTGTAGTCACTTCAAACTCAAACTTTAATTGAATCTAATTTTTATATGGCTAGCCTATTTATTTATTTTACCTAATGATGGACTAATGCAACTAGTTAATTAACTAAACTAAGAATGCAATTTTTTTTTAATTTTTTAGTTATTCAAATAATGCATTTAACAATGTAATTAAATCCTAAAATGCGATTTAAAATCTAACATGCTATGAACTTAAGATTCAAACATTTTTATGATTTTTATGATTTTTAAAACAACTCTAAATATGCATGACCAACTTTAAACTATTTTGGAATATTTTAGGAGTGATTTGTATTAGGGCAAAAATTAGGTGCACACGGATGTCCCTCTTTGCTCGGGAATACGAAGAGTTTTCGGGCAAAGATAAAGTGAGCAATCATGAATATTTTTTGCCCGTTTGATACTCCATCGGAAGTATTTTGGAAAAGTTTGACCGAACCTTGCTTTGGAGGTTGCCCACATATCCTTGACTATAAAGGAATTAGGTCAGTATAGTTGGGGAAGTTTTGGTAGCTGGGACTACCGAGAGACTTGATTTCACTATTTTTGCTGCTTGCTGAGCTCCTTATTACACCAAAGCTATAAATGAAAAAGACTAACTAAGCCTATCAGCTACGAGTTACAAGATTCCTATCTATGAGTCTTTTGAAACTTGATCTTGAGTTTTGGCTGGTTCTTAATACAGACTCTGATCTGAACTTTGATGCTTGCTAGCTCCAGGTGTTAGTTTTTTTTCTTCAGCTTTTCGGATCAAGACTGGACAGGCGAAGCTTGTGACTTCTGTCATATCTTGTGCAATCCATATCTTTTCTCCTCTTCTGAATTCGCTTCTTTTCCTTTTCTTTTATTCTGGATTGATACTTCTTCTTTTGGTCATCTCGAACTGTCGACTCGCATTCTTGAGGCGAGCTTCTGCTACTTCTACCTTGAATTGACAATAGGACGAGAGGTTTCCCCTATTCTTCAGGCGAGATCCTGCTGTCTATGACTTGAAATTGAAATGGAAACCCTCATTCTCCAAGTGGGCGCCTACTACTGACTTGAAACTTAAAATGACTCTGACATGAATTCTGAAATGACATCCCTCGTTCTCCAGGTGGGTGCCTGCTACCGACTTGAAACGTAAAACTCTTGAAAAAAATACCCTCGTTCTTCAGGTGGGCACTTGATACTACAGCAAAACCGACAAAACAAAAGAAAATTTTCTGCCCTAGTTTGCACTAGAAAGATTTGTGAGTTGTTATCAAAACTATAAGTCACATATGATATTGATGAAGGATGCAAAGATTAAAGTAAAATTTAAAGACTCGACTAAGATGTACATATCTTGTGATTAAAACTGACAAGATTATACTAGGAAGTGTGTTTCCTAAGAGTAAAACTAACAAACCATGACTAAGAAGCGCGTCTCCTAAAAGAAAAGTATAACAAGAATAACTCAAACTAGGAAGTGCGTCTCCTAGATGAACTTAAACGACCAAAACTAGGAAGTGCGTCTCCTAGGGGTGGAATCTCATTTTAGGAAGTGCGTCTCCTAAAACAAAAATATAACTTGAAAAGCCCAAACTAGGAAGTGCGTCACCTACGGGTGAAACTTGAATGAACCAAACTAGGAAGTGCGTCTCCTAGGGGTGAAATCTCAATTAGGAAATGCGTCTCCTAAAACAAAAATATAACTTTAAAGACCTAGACTAGTAAGTGCATCTCCTACGGGTGAAACTTCAATGACTCAAACTAGGAAGTGCATCTCCTATGGAAGAATTTAAATGACCCAAACTAGGAAGTGCATCTCCTAAGGGTGGAATCTCAATTTAGGAAATGTGTCTCCTAAACGAAAAATATAACTTGAAAGACCCAGACTAGGAAGTGCGTCTCCTAGGGGTAAAACCTCAGTGACTCAAACATGAATGAACCAAACTAGGAAGTGCGTCTCCTAGGGGTAAAATCTTAATTTATGAAGTGTGTCTCCTAAAACAAAAACATAACTTGAAAGACGTAGACTAGGAAGTGCGTCTCCTAGGGGTAAAACCTCAGTGACTCAAACTTGAATGACCCAACTAGGAAGTGCGCCTCCTAGAGATTTAATCTCAATTTAGGAAGTGCGTCTCCTAAAAAAATATAACTTGACAAACACCAAACTAAGAAGTGTGTCTCCTACGGGTGAAACTTCAATGAACCAAACTAGGAAGTGTGTCTCCTAGGGGTGAAATCTCAATTAGGTAATGCGTCTCCTAAAACAAAAATATAACTTGAAGAACCCAGGCTAGGAAGTACATCTTCTACGGGTGAAACTTGAATGACTCAAACTAGGAAGTGTGTCTCCTAAGAATGAATTTAAATGACCCAAACTAGGAAGTGCATCTCCTAGAGGTGGAATCTCAATTTAGGAAATGCATCTCCTAAACAAAAAATATAACTTGAAAGACCTAGACTAGGAAGTGCGTCTCCTAGGGGTAAAACATCAGTGACTCAAAATTGAATGACACAAACTAGGAAGTGCGTCTCCTAGGGGTAAAATTCCAATTTAGGAAGTGTATCTCCTAAAACAAAATATAACTTGAAAGACCCAGACTAGGAAGTGCGTCTCCTAGGGGTAAAACCTCACTGACTCAAAAATTGAATGATCCAAACTAGGAAGTGCATCTCCTAGGGGTAAAATCTCAATTTAGGAAGTGCGTCTCCTAAAACAAAAATATAACTTGAAAGACTCAGACTAGAAAGTGTGTCTCCTAGGGGTAAAATCTCAGTGACTCAAACTTGAATGACCCAAACGAGGAAGTGCGTCTCCTAGGGGTAAAATCTCAATTTAGGAAGTGCATCTCCTAAAACAAAAATATAACTTGAAAGACCCAGACTAGGAAGTGCATCTCCTAGGGGTAAAATCTCACTGACTCAAACTAGGAAGTGTGTCTCCTAGGGATGAATTAAAATGAACTAGGAAGAGTGTCTCCTAAAAGTATAACAAGAAAGACTCAGACTAGGAAGTACGTCTTCAAGATATGAGACTGAGCTTGAGGAAAACTATAAACTAAACTTGACTAAAGTAAAAACTGACTCTATTCTCCAGGAAGGACCCCTGAACTCAAGGAAAACTAATGATTATCCAACTTAACAAAATTGAAAACTGAACCTATTCTCCAAGCGGGACCCCTAAACTTAAAGGAAGTTAAAGATTAACAACTTAAAAATTATATTCTCCAGGCGGGACCCCTGAACTTAAAGAAAGCTAAAGATTAACAACTTAAAAATTAAAAGTTGACCCTATTCTCCAAACGGGACTCCTGAACTCAAGGAAAGCCAAAGATTCCTCTCAGCTAGGGAAAATGCCTAGGAAGTATGGTTCTTCTCAACTAGGGAAAATTCCTAGGAGGTGTGATCTTCTCAATAGACTTCACGTAAGCAGAATTGGGGCATTACACATGAAAAATTCAAGCTTCCAAGCTTTGATATGAACATAGCCTTCATCCCTGTTTCAGAAAAAGAAAACTTGTGAGTTTAAAACATGGTGATTAATTTGTGGCCTGACTACGAGGGCAATTTCTATTGCACTTGTCATGATCAACTTGGACTTCAACTTGGAAGACAGTTCTTGTTATTGGCCAACCATTTTCCGGACAACCCTTATCATAAGAAATATTCCTGATTCATTCTTGTGCAATAATTTATACCCGATGCATTGCACTCGTATTCTAACATTCACCTAGTCTTTGCATTTCACATGAATCCCAAAGAACGTCTGTTTTCATCAACTAAGTGCACACACAATTATCCCATGTCTTATGCCACTTTGAGATGCTTGACAAACTCTATTTTGTAAAATTAAAAAGCTGGTAGCACATTTTGAAGTCATTTCTAACTTGTTTCGACAAAAATAGACTCAAAAGGGACTCAAACAAAACAAGAGGAACAAAGTAAGGAGAAGAACGAGAAGAGATGGTATCTAACAAGAAAATTTTTACCCAAGAAAATATGGTTTGAAGGCCAGCTCCACTGATCATGACATGCATTTTGGATTAAGCGGTCTGATCTTTCAAACGAGTCTAATCTTCAAGTCTTGTTATAACTCTAAGTTGTAAAAATGGCTTCAGTGCTCTAATTGTCATATTTGATTCACGATTCTTAGTCGACTTGTAGTGCCCTGAAAGGTTTTCACCATCAAGCCTCTCTCATTTTGTTCTTTTCTCAACTCACCGTCGCCTTACGGTGCCCATACGAGTTTTCACCGATAAGACTCTCTCATTTTATCGTTCTCTCTCTTTGTGCTGAGAACAAGGTATTACCCATGATACAAGAAGATCATACTTTTACCACACACTTGATTTGGCATCCTCAAAGATTGGTCAAAAGGACTATCTTTGGACCGTAATGTAGGATTTTGGATAGGGTTCAAAAGAAAGGGTGTTATAGAATCTCAAAGCAACTAAAATGAAAGGGCTTTTAAATTACAACTTTTGGAATCAGATCTATTTACAAAACTAAAACTTCTGCCCCAGTTTCATTGAGTCTGGGGAATTTTGGACTTTTATTTTGTGAGGTACCGAACCTCATAGTAAGGCTGCCTACGTATCCTTAGAAGGAATCAGGTCGAACGTATTTCAAAAGTACAACTCGTTTTGTTTTTCCCATTTCTGCTTTCTTTTTTTCTTTTTTCTTCTATTTTTGTCTTTTTCTGTTTTCTCTCTTCTTCTTTTTTGTTTCTTTTTTTTTCCTATTTTCTAACTCTATTTTGGATTCCAAAAGAGGGGTATGAAAGAAAATAAATTAAGGCTCAAAAGGGATAGCAAAAGATAAAAGTGTTTGGGGTAGCAGAATTATAACGACCCGGCCGGTCGTTCCATGAGATTAACCCCGTTTCCCCCCGTTTATGCTTTATCGTATGTTTCTTAGCCTATTTATATTGTGTTGGGTCGGTTGTTTTGGGTTCGGAGTGGTCGTGGTGAGAACTGAGACACTTAGTCTCTTAAATTAGCTTAATAGATGAAAAAGTCAACTGGGAGTTGACTTATTGGTAAACGGCCTTGGAATGTGGATTTTATGAATCAAATAGCTTCATTAGGTGATTTGGTTCTTAGGAGTGTGTTCGGAATGAAGTTTTGATATCAGGTGTAGAATTAGGCTTGAATTGGCGTAAGTTAGTTTTGGTGATTTCCGGTTGGCAGTGGAAAATAAGCTATTGGGGTCGGAATGGAATTTTGGAAGTTGGAGCAGGTTCGTAATTTCATTTAGGATATGTGTGAAAATGTTCAGGTCAATCGGATATGTTTTGGTTGGTTTCGGCATCATTGGCGAAATTTAGAAGTTTTAAAGTTAATAGGCTTGAATTTGATGTAATTTTGGTGTTTTGCGTTGTTTTCGGTGTTTCGAAGGCTCGACAAAGTTTGAATGATGTTATGGGGTGTGTTTTTAGGATTGGTTGAGGTCACGGGGGCCTCGGGTTTGTTTTGGATGCTCAAACGGGCATTTTTGGTCTTCAGGAGTCTGCAGTTTTTCTGGTGTTTGAGCAACAGGGGTTTCTTTAATACGATCGCGTGAGTTCATCCGCGATCGCGTAGAGTAAAGTTGGAGGCAGGCAGATTTTTTCTATGCGATCGCGTAATGAGGGTTGCGATCGCATAGGTTGGGCAGCCAGAGCAGTGCGGTCGCGTGGTTCATGGTGCGATCGGGTAGAAGAATAAGGGGGGCGTGTGATGTTGTTGCAATTGCTCTTCGTGACCGCGTGATTGGGTACGCGATCGCATAGGTCAGGGAGCCAAAGCTTCATGATCGCGTGGGGAATGGTGCGATCGCAATGGGTAAAATTTGGAGGCAATAAGTTTGTTCTTCGCAATCGCGTGGGTGGTCCCCCGATCGCACTGAAGGAAATATTAGTACTGGGCAGAATGTTTTAAAAGGCCATTTTCGCGAATTGAGTCAGTATTTACTCCATTGTTGAACAGGTTTAGAGCTCTTTGAGAGGGTTTGAAGAGGAAATCACTTGGAGGTAAGGTTTTCAACTCATAACTCGTTTCTATGTCGTTTTCTAAGTAATTAAACTGGGAATTTGTTGAATATAAACCCAAAATTGGGGAGGTTAGGTGCATGAGAGTTGAAATTTTCTTTTGATGATTTGAGTGGGTAATTGTATTCCGAATTTGGTGTTCTTGGTATGTATAGAATCGTGGGAGGATGAGGATTCTAGTGATGTAAAATTTATCGAATTCCGAGACGTGTACACGGGACTCGGGTTTGGGCAAATTTCGAGAATTGTGTCTAAATTGATAGTTTTCGATTGGGTTTTGTTCCTTTAGTGTATATTGATGATGTTAACCTGGTTTTGGTTAGGTTTGGAGCAATCCGGAGCCTTTGAGGGGCAAGAGAATCGCGGATTAGTATTGTGACCCGGTAGAGGTAAGTAATGGCTATAAATCTTGTCATGAGGGTATAAAACCCCGGACTTCGTATTTCTCACTGTTTTTAGAATGACGCACATGTCGGATGATGAGTATGTGGAGTGCACTGATTTTTTCATGTTCCTCTCTGTGGCAACTATTGAGTTGCATATTTTTACTCTAAATCATATGTTAAATTGTGTTCTAAAAACTATTGCTATATTTGGGCTATAAGTCATGTTTGGGGCCTCATGCCAACTTGTTTAGACCCCTTGGGGGCTTTTACTGCTATTTTCCTCACTGTGTTGACTTATGACTTACAATCAGTCATGTTATGTTTAATTTATTTCGAAACTCAACCTTATTTACATTATTTTGAGATATAAAATGATGTTTTAGGTCAAGTACCCCATTTTACCGATACGCCTGAGGGGTTTTTGAGAGTTTCTGACTGAGTGAGGCCGGGGGCCTGATTGTGAGGATATGATATGCCACGAGGTGGCTTGATATTAGCGCTTGGGCTGAAGAAGCCCCTCCGGAGTCTGTACACACCCCCCAATGAGCGCAGGTACCTACTAAGTGCGAGTGACGAGTGATTGGGAGGCATGAGTGACTGTGAGGTTGCCTGAGGGACTGATACTGAGTGACTGTGAGGTATGCTGAGTGATGTTCTGCCCGAGGGGCAATTTATGATTCATGTTTTTCTCGAGGCGATACTTATGATTTATTTCATTTTACACTAAATTCTTCAGGTATTTTTATTTCTAAAATTGTTGGAAAACACATTTTTCAAAGAATTTTACTGAAGTTGGCTTTTAAGGCATGTTGCTTTCATATATATATGTATATATGTATGTATGTATATATGTATGTATGTATGTATGTATATATGTATGTATGTATGTATGTATATATGTATGTATGTATATACTGTTGGAAATAAAGTTTGTGTATGTTGTGAACTGATGATTTGATTTTATGTGTTTCTTACTGCTTAGACTTGATTTATTTTCATTACTACTGAGTTGGCGTACTCACATTACTCCCTGCACCCCTGTGTGCAGATACAGGTGCTGATACCGAGCATTAGCCATCTATTCCGTGCGGAGCCGGAGTTCGGGACATAGAGGTAGTTGTTCAGCATTCGCAACATCTCTGTTTTCCCTTCTTATGTTGTACCTATTTATTCGTTCAGACGTTTTGTATTATAATAGTAGACTTTTTGATATATTCCTTAGATGCTCATGACATGTTGACTCCTGATTTTGGGGATGGTTTTAGACTGTTTAACTGTTTTGTTTTGCTCAATAGATTCAGTATTTTATTTACGTCTATGAAACTTTGAAAATGAGTTGGGATTTTAGAAAGAAACTGTAAATATGTGCTTGTTGGCTAGCCTAGTTCCATGATAGGCGCCATCACGGTCGGGTTAGGATTTGGGGTCGTGACAAGAATAAAATGCCTTCGTCATACCAAACTTTAAAAGTTCCAAGTACAAACATGCAATTCAAAATAAGCAGAAGAACCATGCACAATGTCTCTTGATGGAATCAACACAAACACAAAGTACCAATGACAATACCTTTATCCCAATGAATGACCCTTGCCAGTTCGAAGCAGACTTGACTCAAACTGCTTGAGAGACATTTCCTTGTTGTATGCTCTTATCAACCTCTTGATTTCCCAGACTAACTGCCTCAGTTTCACTCAATTCAAGCTTCAGATTATCTTAGAATGCGTGAATCTTTACTTGTTTCCTTAAATGCATCTTTTTATCATATTCAAAATTGTGTTTCATTATTCCATGATTAGACTGGCTTTCAAGATCTGACTAAAAACATTGAATGCATGTCATTTCACTAAAAATGGCGTGAAGAGAACTCAGCACAGAATGACACAAATGGACAAACTGTATTTCATTCAGTAAAGGATGGAAGGGTTTAACGACAAGACAAACAACCTAAAATCCGAGTTACAACCCTAATAACCCGGATAATAGCAACAGAACAGACATACAAGACTCACACAAATGGAGGGATAGAAGGGTTTGACTCAATAATACAAATAAAATCTAGATCACAACCCTGAAATAACGCAGATAATAGAAAAAACATCAAAACAAGCTACCAAGACTCCTTCCTAGTGAGGAGAGAATTACCTTTCAATTTCTAAGCTTGACGTTTAGCAACAAATTTTCTCATCAGAATCAACAGGCCTTCTCCAATTTCAAAATCATAAACTTTAGTCAGCAAGTTCCCGAGGGGATTCTCATACTCCCTGTCACCACGCATAATCCCCACAAAGTGTGCATCATCATGTGAAGGTAAAGGATTTTGCGCGATATTCTGGGTGTCACTGTCCTGGATCACAATTATCCCTTCTTGAATCATTATTTCTATTTCCCTTTTCAAAGCACGACAATCTTCAATGCTATGCCCTTGGATATTAGAGTAGTTCATGCACCGTACATGTAACGACCCGACCGGTCGTTTTACATTATCGGACCCCTTCCCCTAAAGAAACTTCCCATAGTGGCTTATTGTGATTTATGACTTGTGGGCGCCGGGTGGTCCGGGATTCAGAAGTGTTTAGAGCAATATTGGAACACTTGGTTCCTTCAGGTTGGCCTTTAAGGCCAAGTTTGACTTCGGTCAACATTTTGAGTAAACGACTTCGGAATCTAGTTTCGACGGTTCCAGTAGCTTCGTATGATGATTTCAGACTTGGGTGTATGTTCGGAATGGGTTTTGGATGACCCGGGAGCGTTTCAGCGCCCAATATCGAAATAGAGTTTCCTTTTAGTTCATATTGTGGTTTGGGATGTGTTTTTGTGTTATCGAGGTCCGGATGGAATTTCGAGACTGGGAATAGCTCCGTTATGTCATTTATGACTTGCCTACAAAACTTGGTATCATTCCGAGTAGTATAGGTTGGTTCGGCGCATTGTTAGCTAATTCAAGAAACTTAAAGTTCCTAAGTTTGGTTCTAGGGGTTTTGAGGTGTGATTTTGAGTTTTACAGTTGTTGTGGGTGTTTCGAAGGCTCGAGCGAGTCCGTATTATTATTTGGGATTTGTTGGTATATTTGGACGGGGGCTCGGGTGGACCCAGGTGCCTCTCGGGCACCAAACGAGGCCAAAAACCAGCTGAAGCAGTTGCTGGTGCACATGATCTGGTGTGACCGTAGGTGCGGTTGCCCTGTCGCAGGTGCGAGACCGCTCCTGCAGTCCCAGCCTCGTAGGTGCGACCCCCAGGTGGGTTGCCCAGTTCTCGCAGGTCCGGGCCCTTTCCCGCAGGTGCGAGCCCAGGCTCTTGTCCCATTTTCCGCAGGTGCGGTCGTCGAGGCGTAGGTGCGGAAACCCCTGTAGGCAGTAAGGTCTGTAAATGCGGTATTATCCCATTTTCACTCCATTTTCTCCCACCATAGACGATTTTGAGATCTTGGAAAAGTGTCCCACGACCTAGCTACTAAAAGGTAAGTGAATTTTATCCTAAAGTTAGTTAATGCATGAATTCCTAGTTGAATTTAACTACCTAATTAGTGGAAAATTAAGGAATTAGGTAGTAACATAGGGCTTTCGAGAATTTATAGAATTACCCGTGAATTGGCTATGAAATCATACAAAAATCATATACTAATGATCCTTAGGTTATGGGTGAGTGCTTCTTTCGAGAATTTTTGGAACCCGAGCATGCGGGCCCGGGGTTGGATTTTGGAATTTCTTCAAGAATGATGAATTTGACTAAGTAGTAGGAGAATTCCATGCTTTGAGTATAATTTGATATATTTACGTAACATTTGATTAGTTTCGAGTCCTTGGGTGACGAGTTCGGAGTTTCGGGCGCATTCTTGACCCGGGGAGTAGGTTCCACACAAGGTGAGTCTCCTTTCTAACCTTGTAAGAGGGAACTGTCCCCCGAGGTGATTTAAATGACTATGTGCTATTGTGTTTGTGGGGGCTGCGTATGCACAAAGTGACGAGAGTTCGTACGTAGCGACTATTATTGTTATGTCCGGGTAGTTAGGCCTACACCATGCCTTGTGTTTTTCCTTGAAATGAACTATATGCTTAATGAATTAATGTTACATGCGGCTTGTTCCCATGAGATCATGGAATTTGAGAAATTTTAAGGAATTGTTCACCGAAAAGTAATTTATAAAGAATAAACGTGTGGATTGTGTGTGCATGTGACCGCTTCATAATTTACATTCCGCGAGCGAAGTGTTATTTCCCCTACTCTCATGGGAGCGGGCCGTACGCCACGGTGAGACTGAAAGATATATTATGGTTCTGGTTATTCGACCATCGGCAGTGCACATATATGATCATTATGATGGCTCAAGCCGGTTGTCCTTATACTGTATGCGCATGATAAATTATTAATGATTCTTTTTATGGATATTAAATGGTCCGATATTTAAAGGAAAAAAAAAGAATAATGAAGTAGTATTTGTATATTTACTTCCATTATTTATTTGAATTACTATTATTTTTAATGTTTACTATTTTTATCATCCTCGTATGTCTGTTAATGATATTATATCTTGTTTAATCATTTTGTTGGACCTTAGTCAGTGTCAAGTCGACCTCTCGTCACTACTTCTTCGAGGTTAGGCGGGATACCCATTGGGTACATATTTGTTTATGTACTCTTGCCGCGCTTCTGTGCTTAATTGTACAGATTCTGAGGCTGGTGCATCTGGTTATCAGACCGGAGCTCGATTCTGATCATAGTTGGACCTGACTTCATTGTGAGCTGCTTCTCCTGAAGATCCTCGGCAGCACCATGGAGTTTCTTTTGCTTATTTCCCGTCTATTTCTTTCAAACACTGGGACTGTATGTTATATCTTTTGTATATTATGTTAGTATGACCGTAGGACTTGTGACACTAGCTCCTGGCACACACGTGGTAGTTATTATGGATTACGAGTCTGTATATATATTGTCTCACGCCTCCTTATGACCGCTTTTGATTGAAATTGGCTAATTATCCTTGTCGATTTATGTTTTAAGCTTTAAAAACATGGTATATGTTGAAATGTATAATAAAAAAAGAAAGAACCCTTAGTAAAACGAGTGTTGGCTTGCCCGACCCTGCTGTTGGGCGCCCTCACGACCTGAGTTAGGATTTTGGGTCGTGACAACATGGTATCAGAGCTCTAGGTTCACGTAAGTCTTACGAGTCACGGGAAAACCCACTAGAGTCTTGCGGATCGGTACAGAGACGTCTATACTTATCTTTAGGAGGTTATAGGGTGTTAGGAAAACCTCTCCTTATTTTTATTCTATTGTGCAGTCGATGATTTACTAATCTCATTCTTCTATTCTCTCACATATGGTGAGGACCGGTGCATCCGATGTTCCAGACCCGGGAGGGGCCGCTACCCCCGTGGTTCGAGGCCGTGCCAGAAGACGGGGGAGGGCACCGGCCCGAGGTAGGGGACGAGGGCGTCCTCGAGCTATTCCAGTTGCACCACCACCTGAGGATCCTACTATTGAGGAGTAGGGTGAGGTGCCCCCAGCAGGTCCTGCTCCAGTGGACTTTGTGACGACGCCAGGCTTCCAGAAGATCATGGGCCGTATGATGCGGTTTATCGACACTATGTCCCAGGCTGGTTTATTTACAGAATATCCTACCACATCTCAGACGGGAGGGGGCCCCAGACTCCTACCGCCCAGGCTGCAGGTCAGACAGCAACATTACATCATACCCCGGGTACACTGCCCATGGCTGGGGTCCAACCTGTAGCAGCAGTACCTGAGCCCAGACCAGCCGCGGACGGCGATCCGCAGAAGTTATTGGATAGATGGACTCGATTCCACCCTCCAGTATCCAGGGGTGAGCGAGGCGAGGATGCCCAGGATTGTTTTGACAGTTGCAGGGAAGGGCTGCACAATATGAGGATATTAGAGTCCCGTTGAGTGGACTTCACTACCTTCCAGTTAGAGGGCAGAGCTCGCTGATGGTGGCAGTCCTATATTCTCAGCAGGCCAGCAGATTCCCCTCCTATCACTTGGGAGAAGTTCACTCAGATGTTTCTGGACAGGTATATCCCACCCTCTGAGAGGGAAGAGCTGCGATATCAGTTTGAGCAGCTGGAGCAGGGACAAATGTCAGTGACAGATTATGAGGCTAGATTCTCATAGTTGTCTCGCCACGCACTCAAGATATTACCTACTGATGCCGAGGGAGTGCGGAGATTTGTAGCAGGGCTGCACTCCAGTATTAGGGCCAACATGGCTCGAGAGGTGGAGATGGGGACTCCCTATAAGCTGGTGGTCGAGATAGCTTGTCATATTAAGGGTTATCGATCGAGAGGCAGAGAGCAGTGTCAGCAGGACAAGAGAGCCAAATTCTCTGAGGATTTCATAGGTGCCACAGTTAGGGGCAAAGGTCAGTTCGGTAGAGGTCAACCCATCAGGCCTCCATATTCAGCACCCCTACTACCTCCCTGAGGCGTTCCAGCGAGGCCTTATTTCAGCGCCATGCCAAAGCATTCCTACCGCCCTCCATCCATCCAGAGTTCACCCAGTGGTTATTCCAGTTATCCGAGATCCCCAGTCCCTACTTCTGTGCTATGCCAGAGAGTACACATCGCTCTCCGGCCATTCAGGGTTCCTCTCCGGGGCAGTGTTGGTTGAATTCCCAATGCACATGCAAGTGTACGTGGTCGACAAGTAATATAGGATTTTAAGTCCAGATATCGTACCCACAAGGACTTGTGTAAACCACTTGCTGAATCACTCTAATCGTTATCTAATCAAGCCAAAGTAAAATCAAGGATGCAAATATTTATACTAAGATTCTATGAAATAACTAATTATCAAGTGACAAAAAAATTGTTATGTATTCAGTAGAGACAAATATTCCAGGGTTGTGATCTATTCACCACTCGTATTGCATTCTACTTAACTCTCCCTTTCATATAATTCACTCATGGTTGCTAATTAATCAATAAATGCTCTCATAGCCTTTTCCCGAAGCACTACTCGCCTATTCTCAATAGATTAACGCCTATATTCCTATGAAATTAATCTATTAGAACGCACTAAGATTACGATATTTAATTAAGCACGGTGACTAGGTATATGCCTGTCCTAACCACAAATCCGCTCCCCTGAAGGGTTAAGATCGCGCTCTCTTCAATTCTTCTCTAATCTATATACGGCTTTCCCAAGCATAACATAGATAGTATATAGAACCTAATTGCTGGCCAAACAATTAAGCAATTAAACACAGAATTGAAGAAACAACCATATATTGAGTGAACTATATTCAAGGTTAAATTAATGTCGAATAACAATATCCATGGCTAAACCACAACCCCAGAACAATGGGTGTTTAGCCACTCATGCTATAATCAAACAATTGCATAAGTGTTGCATGAATTGAAAATACTAGAATAAGATGAAGAAAACTGATAATCCTTGCTCCTTCAATGATCTTGTGTGTGTATTTGCTCTCCAAAAACGCCTCTCCCCCCAAAGATATGTTCTTGGGTCTATTTATATGGTTGGGATAAACCCTAACTGTGTAACAGACTTCTATTCTCACTTGGAAACACTTAAAAACCTTTAAAACTCGGAGTTCACTGAAGCAGGTACCCACGCGTTAGCAGGCTAAGGCTTGGCTAACGCCTGGCCATGGCTGGCGTTTGAAGGGTAATGCCTGGCTAACGCCAGGCACCTCCTGGCGTTTGAAGGGTAATGTGTGGCTAACGCCAGGCACCTCCTGGCCTTAAGAGCCAAACGCCTGGCTAACGCCAGGCGTGTCCCGGGTCGCTCCTTTTCGACTCTTGAGCGTATTTTTCGACGTTTATGCTCTCATTTAGCTCGGCTTCCGTTTCCAATTCACCTACACATTAAATAAACCCCATTAGGCACATACGACGTGTATTTTTATCATTAAAGCACATAAAATGCAAGGTATATAATGCTTAAAATCATGAATTCTAGCCACGCATCAACACCCCACACTTAGACTCTTGCTCGTCCTCGAGAAATATCCTTCAACACGTACATAATTCATTAACAAGGAGTATTTTACAATTTCAATCACACACCNCAAAATTTCACATTCTTTCCCTTCTTTAAACATGCCCAAGTATAACAATTTAATCAATCATACCAACAATCTAATCGCAACCACCCAACCTCAAGAGTCGACTTGCGACCACTAAGCCCTCTCAATTCACGCACCTACCTAACAAGAAAGTTAACAACATTATCAATCGTTCATGAGATCATGTGTCCTCACTAAGAAACAAAATAGTGAATATAAATAGTCCTCACATTCAAATATGTCTTTGAACATAATTTAAGGACATCACACAATTGAACACATGCCCTCACTCTCACAAAGAATTCA
>ML341714.1:0-60858 GCA_005239505.1 Nicotiana paniculata | reverse complement strand
TAAAAGCTATGAAAATCAATGTTTGCAGTAATCCACACGTTGTTCTTTTCTTCAATGGCTTCTATCTCCCTCAAAGTTGGGTTCTTAGGTCTATTTATATGTTTAGGATAAGCCCTAAACGTGTAAGGGACTCCTATTCCCACCGGGAAACACTTAAAATCTTCAAAACTCGAAATTGACCGGACAGGACCCAGGCGTTATGCTCCAAGCACCCCCTTATCGCCAGGGCAGGCCTGGCATTTGGGCTCTAACACCCCACTAACGCCAGGCTGACCCTGGCTTTAGGAGCCAAACACCCCACTAACGCCAGGGCAGGCCTAGCTTTAAGAGCCAAACGCCCGGCTATAGCCCGGGTCACTCCTTTTTGACTCTTGAGCGTATTTTTGACGCTCATACATCCCTTTATCTCAGTTTCCATCTCCAATTCACCTACACATAAAATAAACCCAATTAGGCACATAAAAAGTGTATTTTTATCATTAACGCTCATAAAATGTACGGCATATAACATGTTAAACCATAAATTCTAGCCACACATCAAGGTGTCAATGTGATAGAGACCGATGAGGAATGGGATCCCGAGGGATCAATTGGGCTTATCAAAGATGATGACAATCCTAAGAAACCCGCAGTCACGCTCAATCCTATTATAATATAAATACATCCCCTAGTGGAATTTGAGATAGATGCATCAGTTCCATTTGAAGTTGAGATAGCACCCCCTGCAACTGCGCATGTTCCATTGGAGGTGGAAGTAAACACGCCTTTCACAGTGACAGTATCAACCACTCCGCCTTTCAATACTAAGGCTATACCTTAGGATTATGTGGTCGAAGCTAGAAAAGATGAAAGAACAAAATAGAAGAATCTGGCGCTGCGCAAGGAATGACCAGAACATGAAAAGTCTATACACCAGGGCATTTGGGAGAATCTAGTAGGTTTGATGGTCTGACGAGTGTGAGGTGAGCTTTCAGAAGCTCAAGACATCATTGACCTCAGCATCAGCTCTAGTATTGCCTTCTGGTTCTAGGATGTATACAGTATATTGCGATGCTTCGCGCGTTGGCTTGGGGTGTGTATTGATGCAGGAGGGGAGAGTTATTGCTTATGCTTCGCGCCAGCTGAAGGTTCATGAGAAGAACTACCCTGTGCACGATTTGGAGTTGGCGGCGATTGTCCATGCTCTTAAGATGTGGAGGCACTACTTGTATGAGGTGTCCTGTGAGGTTTATACATACCACCGTAGCTTGCATCACTTGTTCAAGCAGAAGGATCTTAATTTGAAGCAGCGCAGATGGCTTGAGTTGTTGAAGGATTATGATATCACCATTCTTTATCACCCGGGCAAGGCAAATGTGGTAGAAGATGCTTGGAGCAGGAAGGCGGAGAGTATGGGTAGCTTGGCTTATATTGCAACAGAGGAGAGACCTCTGGCCTTGGACATTCAGTCCTTGGCCAATCTCCTGGTGAGATTAGACCTTTCAAAGCCCCGTCGAGTTCTTGCACATGTGGTTGCTCAGTCTTCGTTATTGGGGGAGATTAAGGCTCGGCAGTATGATGAACCGTGTTTGGATGAGTTACGAGAGGCAGTGGTTCAGGGCAGGGCCAAGGAGGTTATCATTAGCGAGGATGGTTTACTGAGACTTCAGGGCCGCTTATGTGTTCCCAAGGTTGATGACCTGAGGGAGAGGATTCTAGAGGAGGCACACAGTTCTCGGTATTCTGTACATCCTGATGCTACAAATATGTATCGTGATTTGAAGCAGCATTACTGGTGGAGGCAAATGAAGAAGGACATTGTGGAGTATGTGGCTAGGTGTCTTAATTTCCAGTAGGTTAAGCATGATCACTAGAGGCCAAGAGGCCTACTTCAGCAGATGCCCATTCCTGAGTGGAAATGGGAGCATCACTATGGACTTCGTGGTTGGGTTGCCTCGGACCTTGCGGAAGGTTGACGCGGTTTGGGTCATTGTGGACAGATTGATCAAATCGGCGCATTTCATTCCAATAGCTACTACTTATACTTCTTAGAGGTTGGCCTAGATTTACATTCGGGAGATAGTCCGGTTGCATAGTGTGCCGGTGTCCATTATATCAGATCGAGGTCCTCAATTCACCTCACACTTCTGGAGAGCATTGCATAGTGAGATGGGTACCCAGACAGATCTCAGCACATCATTTCACCCTCAGACTGATGGTCGGTCGGAGCGTACAGTTCAGATATTGGAGGACATGCTCAGGGCATGTGTGATTGACTTCGGAGGTCAGTGGGACCAGTTCTTGCCTTTGGCCGAGTTTACTTACAATAATAGTTATCAGTCCAGCATTGAGATGGCACCATTTGAGGCTTTGTATGGTCGGCCATGTCATTCTCCTATCAGGTAGTTTGAGCCTGGCGAGGATAAGTTATATGGCACCGACCTGGTGAGAGATGCTTTGGAGAAAGTGAAGTTGATTCAGGAGAGGCTCCGCATAGCATAGTCCAGATAGAAGAGTTACGCGGATCAGAGGGCGCATGATGTATCACTTATGGAGGGAGAAAGGGTCATGTTGAAAGTCTCGCCTATGAAGGGTATTATGAGGTTTGGGAAGAAGGGCAAGCTAAGCCCGAGGTTTATAGGTCCCTTCGAAGTGTTGAGGCGAGTTGGGGAGGTTGCTTATGAGCTGGACTTACCTCCCAATTTATCAGGAATTCATCCAGTTTTTCATGTATCCATGCTCCGGAGGTACCACGCCGACTTCTCTCACGTGGTTGATTTCAGCACTATTCAGTTGGATAAGAGGTTGGGCTACAAGGAGGATCCAGTTGCTATTATTGATAGACAGGACCGCCAATTGAGGTCCAAGAGAGTTTCTGCCATAAAGGTTCAATGGAAGGGCCAACCAGTTGAGGAGGCGACCTGGGAGTCCGAGGAGGACATGCGGAGCAGATATCCACACTTATTCAGCATTTCAATTATGATTCTAGACCCGTTCGAGGATGAATGTTTGTTTAAGAGGTGGAGAATGTAACGACCCGACCGATCGTTTTGCGTTATCATACCCCGTTCCCCTAAATAAAACTTCCCATAGCGGCTTATTGTGATTTATGATTTGCGGGGGCGGGTGGTCCGGGATTCGGAAGTGTTTAGAGTGCTATAGGAACACTTGGTTCCTTAAGGTTGGCCTGTAAGGCCAAGTTTGACTTCGGTTAGCATTTTGGGTAAACGATCTCGAAATCGAGTTTCGACGATTCTGGTAGCTTCGTATGATGATTTCAGAACTGGGCGTATGTTCGGAATGGGTTTCTGATGACCCCGGAGTGTTTCGACGCCCAATATTGAAATAAGAAGTTTCTTAAGTTCCTATTGTGGTTTGGGACGTGTTTTTGAGTTATCGAGGTCCTTAAAGAATTTCACAACCGGGAATAGTTCTGTTATGTCATTTATGACTTGCCTGCAAAATTTGGTGTCATTCCAAGTAGTATAGGTCGGTTCGGCGCGTTGTTAGTGAAGTCAAGAAAACTTAAAGTTCCTAAGTTTGGTTCTAGGGGTTTTGAGGCGTGATTTTGAGTTTTAGCGTTGTTTTGGGTGTTCCGAAGGCTCGAGCGAGTCTGTTTTATAATTTGAGACTTGTTGGTATATTTGGACGGGAGCTAGGGTGGGCCCAGGTGCCTCCCGGACACCACACGAGGCCAAAAACCAGCTGAAATAGCCGTTGGTGCACCTGTTCTGGTGTTGACCGCAGGTGCGGTTGCCCAGTCCCAGGTGCGGGACCGCTCCTGCGGTCCCAGCCTCGCAGGTGCGACCCCCAGCGGGCAGGCCATTTCTCGCAGGTGCGGACAAAGTTCCACAGGAGCGGAGCCGCAGGTGCGGTCTCCACTCCGCAGGTGCGGGCCCTGGCTTCCTCGTCCATTTTCGCAGGTGCGGTCCTCGAGCTGCAGGTGCGGAAACACTGTCAGACAGTCTGTTTCTTAAATATGGGATTCTTCATTGTTTCTTCTCTCTTTCCTCCATTAAACACTTTGAGAGCTTCGAAAAATGTCTCCACGACCCAACCCCTAGAAGGTAAGTTAATTTCATCTCAAGACTTGTTAATGCATGAATTCCTAGTTGAATTTAATCACCTAATTAGTGAAAAATCAAGAATTGGGTAGTAACCTAGGGCTTTCGATAATTTTAGAATTTACTTGTGAATTAGCTATGAAATCAACTAAAAATTGTATATTAATGATCGTTAGGCTATGGGTGAGTATTCCCTTCGAGAATTTTTGGAATCCGAGCATGCGGGCCCAGGGTTGTATTTTAGGATTTCTTCAAGAATGGCGAATTTGACTTAGTAGTAGGAGAATTTACTTTGAGCATAAATTGATGAATTTGTATAACATTTTGCTAGTTTCGAGTCCTGGGGTGTAGAGTTCGGAGTTTTGGGCGCGTTCTTGGTTTGGGGAGTAGAGTCGTCACGAGGTGAGTCTCCTTTCTAACCTTGTAAGGGTGAATCGTCCCCCTAGGTGCTTTAAATGGCTATGTGCAAATGTTTGTGGGGGATACGTATGCGCAAAGTGATGAGAGTCCGTACGTAGCGACTATATTGTTATGTCTGTGTAGTTAGGCCTACACCATGCCTTATGTTTTCCTTGAAACGAACTATATGCTTAGTGAATTAATGTTACATGCGGCTTGTTTCCCTGAGATCATGGAATTTAAGTAATTTTAAGGAATTTTTCACGAAAAGTAATTGATAAATAATAAACGCGTTGATTGTGTGTGCATGTGAGCGCTTCGCAATTTACATTCCGCGAGCGGAGTGTTATTTTCCCCACTCTCATGGGAGCGGGCCGTATGCCACGACGAGATTGAAAGATATATATATTATGGTTCGGGTCGTACGACCCTTGGCAGTGCACAAATATGATCATTATGATGGCTCAGGCCGGTTGTCCTTATCCTGTATGCGCATGTTAATTGTTAAGAATTCTTTTATGGATTTTGTGTGTTCAGATATATATATATATATATTTAAAGGAAAGAAAGGAATAATGAAGTGGAAATTGCATATTTACCTCCAGTATTTATTTGAATTACTATTATTTTAAATGCTTATTGCTTTTATCATCCTTGTACGTCCATTACTGATATTATATATTGCTAATCATTTTATGTGACCTTAGTGAGTGTCAAGTCGACCTCTCGTCACTACCTCTTCGAGGTTAGGCAGGATACTCACTGGGTACATATTTTTTTATGTACTCATGCTGCACTTCTGTACTTAATTGTACATGTTCTGAGGCTGGTGCATCTGGTTATCAGACCGGAGCTCAATTCTGGTCTTAGTTGGACCCGACTTCACAGTAAGCTGCTTCTCCTGACGATCCTCGGCAGCACCATGGAGTTTTCTTTTGCTTATTTCCCATCTATTTCTTTCAGACAGTGGGATTGTATATTATGTTTTTTATATTCTGTTAGTATGCCCGTATGACTTGTGAAACTAGTTCTTGGCAAACACACGTAGTTGTTATTTTGGATTGCGGGTCTGTATATATTTATATTGGCTCATTCTTCTTTTGACTGCTTTTGGTAAACAAAAATGGCTTGCTAATTTTTTTTCTTTCAATTAATGTTTTTGAACTTTAGAAACTTGGCACGTATTGAGATGTTTAAACAATCATGGGAGAAATTATTAGCAATTTAAGTATGGGCTTGCCTAACCCCGGTGTTGGGCGCCATCACGACCTGAGTTAGTATTTTGGGTCGTGACACTAATTATCTGTTTATGTGTGGAGGTAAACATGAGCCTCTTAATTATTTCATATTTGACAGTCTTGTTTGTTCTTTGTTTTCGCTTAGATTTTTCCCTTTTTAACACCTTAGGAGAGTCTAGAACTGTCCAAAATTTAGAGGTCCTAAACACCTCCAGGGCCACGAGGAAGGGACGGTTAAAGCACGCTTAGATTTTGTTAATTAAAATCGCTTATATAACCGCTAAGGGGAGGGTATTTGGGTAGTAAACGGATATGATGACCTGTACGCTAATGCCACGTGTAACCTCTCTAGTTGAGGAAGGATTATTGGGCATTGTACAGATGTGATCCTATAGGATAATAACTTAGGACTCCCTATCTTATTTACATATATGTGCTCAGACTTCCTACCTTTTAAACTCCTTTTATCTTACTTACGTATGTGTGTATAAACTGCTTATCTGCTAAATGACTAATTTACTAAGTAAGTTTGGCCGGGACCCACCATTGTGGACCTCTAGGGGTACCTAACACCTTCCCCTCAAGGTAATTTCAAGTCCTTACTCAATCTCAGGTGACGTAGACTGGTTTCATGAATTACTTGCATTAGGTGCCCTAACGCACCATAAATCTGTTAGGTGGAGACTCTTCACTTTCCATACTCCTCTCCCAAAAGGGAGGGAGTTGTCCCAAATGAATGTCGAAACCTGATTCCGCAAGGGAAAAAAGGGGGCGCGACAACATGGCGACTCTGCTGGGGATTTTATCCTTTTACCATAACAAATTTTCTTTTTGTAAATTAGTCTTAAGAATGCTTCTTTTGCTAATATGTGCGCACCCTTTCCCTTTCCCCTTATGTGAATTTGATTGCCCGTTTTAAGTATTTATGATTTCCTTTACTGCAGAAACTGACTTATGTCTTTGTTTTCCTTTCTTAAACGTCTTTCAATTTATAAATACCGCATTTATTATTTTCCTAACATGCAAATACGTGACAACATGTTATTCATTGCTGCATAAATCATGCTCAACATCATATTCTACTCATGCGTAATCATCCTTTAGCAACGCTTGATGAGTGGTTACGCTCTTCCTATATATCACTCTTTAAATTCGGAAAGGATTATTTGCGGTAAAACTAGTCGATAAGTGGTGTAATCGACGGTTCCGTGCATTTCCCCCTCAAGTTGTCCGCTTGAGGGTACCAATATAGACCCTCATAGCAACCTTACTCTAATTATAACTATACATGCATCATGGTCAAACCTAGTCGGGTTAGTATGTTGTCCACTTATCCAAAAGTCTACCGGGGTTTCCATAATCCCAACGGACGCAACCATGTTTTGTGCATTAATTTTGGAGAACTAAATGCCAATATGCTAATCATCGATATATAAATAGTCGATTCTGGAGGGGGAAAGGGTCTAACTTTATTTGTTTTGCAGAAGACACCAGGTCCATAGGTTCGGCATGGTCCAAAATATACCAGCACTGCTACTAGACTGGTGGGAAGATCTTTCCTCAAGTGACAAAAAACATGTGAAGAAGGTCCTGGGAAATTTGCATTCTCTGTTAGACATCCAGCCAAATAACATGTTGATAGAAGCTGTAACCATGTTCTGGAATCGTGAAATATCAGTGTTTCGCTTCGGGGATATAGAAATGACCCCGCTCCTTGAAGAAATCGGGGATTCGCTAGGCTACCTTGGGACAACCCTGGATTATTGGTACCAGAAAATTGCACTGGTAGGGGATTTCTAAAAATGATGGGTCTGAAAAAGAATGCCAATTTGGAGTTCCTAAAGAAATCTTGTATACCATTTGACTACTTGTATGAGAGATACGGTCATAGCAAGTCCTACCGTATTTTCCATGATGATTTTGCCATCACTTCCTTGGGACATATTCATCGCAGAGTTTTCGTGTTCATTGTTTGCTTCTTGGGTATGATAGTGTTCCCAATGAAAAGGGAAAGAATTCACACTAGATTGGCTATGGTCACCAAGACTCTAATGGAAGGAATCGAGGGACAGACATACACCATAGTCCCTATGATTATAGCTGATATCTACCGGGCCTTGGACCATTGCCAGAAAGGGTCCAAACATTTCGAGTGTTGCAATTTACTGCTGCAGTTGTGGTTAATGGAGCATCTCCAAAAGGGTCAATATCGCCAGGAGTTTCCACGAAGGGCGTGGAATGACCATATTTCCTTCCATCACCCTAAACGGATGACTTACATTGCGGACAGGTTTGCTCAACCAGAGAGTGCTAAGGAATGGGTGGAGTTCTTCGACAATTTGACTGAGGATAAGGTTTAGTGGATGTTTGAATGATTCCCTACCGACGATTTCATCATCAGGTCAAGGGACGCTCCTCACTTAGTGTTGATCGGGTTAAGGGGAATATACTCATATGTTCCCATCACGGTTATGAGGCAGGCGGGCAGGAAGCAGATCATACCGCGAGTCGCAAAGATAGGTCATTTCCGGGCAGATTTTCAGGATGAAGACATCCCTTACAAGTGTCAAGATGCATATGTGGCACTCAAAGATTATTGTTGGAAAAGAAACCATCGAGTCAGACAGGTATCATGTGGGACATGGACCCTTTTACCCGGCATGGTTGGAGGATAACTTAGCTGGGAAAGTTGAGCCAGGAATTGGTCGGGGAAACAGGGTCATAGACGAAGATTCAGAAACCCAAGTAAAGTACAACAAGTTGCGTAAGAGGATTCATGACTCCGAGGCCAAACATCAGGAGATACACGAGACAGACAAGAGATTAATCAGGGAATGGAGGGAAATCGCTATCACCTCCAATGAAAAGGTAATATCTGGAACAAGGTTTGATGGAGCTAGAAGGAAAGATAAGAAAGAGGGTCGCTGACTGCCAGAATGCTGAAGGAAGCGAGGGAGGACATTTGGAAAGAGTATACCTGTTGTTGGGCATGTGCGAACTAGGGGAACTGATTGATGGAGCCAGAAGGATCAAGCCTGGGGAAGGTCCTTCTAGGACCAAGTAGATTAGATTTATCTATCTTTCCTAAATGTAATAAGGCCAAATGTCAGCAGTGACCTATCTTTTATTATTTTAGTGTCGTGTTGGATTCATCTATTTTTATATTAATGGAATGAGGCAATTATTGGCATCTAAATTCTCCAAAATAATTTGTCGCTACGCCTACCTCATGCACAATGAGGATTCCAAAATAAGACGCGAATTTACATTCCTCAATATGTGTTTAAATACCGCAAATACTCTTTTTAGAACTCTTACTGACTAGGCTACCTTTTGTTTTTCTTTCTTTCTTTTGATTATTCCCATTCCCCAAAGGTTGGTTCGCGCATACTGGCATCATCAGCTTAACATACTAGATCCAGGGGCCCTCCACCTTCTCCTCCTCTTAGTCCACCAAAAGGCAGAGGGAAAGGAAATATGGATGATTTGAACGGCAATAACATACATGTTGAACATGTAGAAGCTTCTGATGGTCGAGGTACTCAGGCCCCAATGATGTGGTATCATGACTTGAGAAGAAAATACTATAACTCCAGGGTGAGCTCGAGCAGGTCCGGAAATCTATCCCTCACACTCAATATCCCAGATGTAAACCATCCAAACACTCAGAACCCCGCACCACCGCAAAACACACCCAATAAACGACCACATAATCCTCTTGCACCTCACCATTATACAACCCCAGCACAAAATCAAACTATCCCACCGCAGTACCGGAAAAACACCTATCACACTCCACAAAATACACCACCAATCATTCCCGAACCCCAGAATTCCACCAATGATCACCATTATACCCAAACTCCTGGTCATCAAAACAACCCTATATACGTGGAAACCCTACCTCACTCCACTCAGCCCGTATCCTATACACCAGAATCCACTGAGAAATACTTGCTCATTAAGAACCTCGCTGAAGAGCTCAAGAAGTTGACGAATCGGGTTCAAGGCGTCGAAGGGAGCAAAGGGATAGAAGGTCTGATTTATGAAGACCTAAGCATACAACCCAATGTAGAACTGCCGGAATACAAACCCCCTAAGTTCGAAATGTTTGACGGAACAGGTGATCCTAGGTTTCACCTAAGGACTTATGCGACAAGCTTGTTGGGGTCGGAAAGGATGAAAGGATCCGAATGAAGCTTTTCATGAGGAGTCTTACAGGAGATGCTTTATCCTGGTACATCACCCAGGATCCCAAGAAGTGGGCCAATTGGGTGAGTATGGCGTCTGACTTCATGGACCGATTCAGGCTTAACACAGAGAATGCGCCGGATGTCTTCTACATTCAGAACTTAAAGAAGAAGCCCACTGAGACCTTCCACGAATATGCCACTCATTGGACGTCAGAAGCAGCCAAAGTCAAGCCAACATTGGACGAAGAACGGATGAACAAGTTCGTCAGAGCATAGGATCTGCAGTACTATGAAAGATTGATGGTTATTGAAAACAACAAGTTCTCCGATATCATCAAACTCGGAGAAAGGATTGAAGATGGCATTAAAAGCGGTATGGTGACAAAATTTGAAGCATTGTAGGCCACAAACAAATCATTGCAGTCAAGGGGTATATCAAAGAAGAAAGATGCAGGAATAGTAATGGTCGCCTAAGGACCCAAAACTCCACTTGTATATCAAACCTCCCCACTTACATAACAAGAACCTACACCCGCATATAAACCATCACCTCCCAGATATTTCCAACCATCCACTGCTTATCACACATATAATTCCCAACCCTCTCACTTTAAGTAACCTCCAACTCGCCCAGATTACCCAAGACCTCGGCCTAACTTTGACCGCAGACCCCCTAGATAATACACCGCCATTGCCGAACCTATTGACCAGCTGTATGAAAGGCTGAAGGTTGTTGGTTATATCACTCCTATCCCTTTTGCGACCGTGGAGAATCAATCCCAATGGGTCAACCCTAACAAGATCTGTGCATATCATTCTGGCATGAAAGGACACACCATTAACGAGTGCCGAAAACTGAAGTACAAGATCTAGACCTTGATTAATAATAAGGTCATTCAGGCCAAAGAATACGTCTACAACAACCCCATCCCAGATCATATGGGTGAAGGTGTCAATGTGATAGAGATCAATGAGGGATGGGATCCCGAGGGATCAATTGGGCTTATCAAAGACGATGACAATCCTAAGAAACCCGCAGTCACGCCCAATCCTATTATAACATAAATACATCCGCTAGTGGAATTTGAGATAGATGCATCAGTTCCATTTGAAGTTGAGATAGCACCCTCTGCAACTGCGCATGTTCCATTGGAGGTGGAAGTAAACACGCCTTTCACAGTGACAGTGACAACCACGCCGCCTTTCAATACTAAGGCTATACCTTGGGATTATGTGGTCGAAGCTAGAAGAAGAGGAAAGAACAAAATAGAAGAATCCAGCGCTGCGCAAGGAATGACCAAAACATGAAGAGCCTATACACCAGAGCATTTGGGAGAATCCAGTAAGCAAGCTTATAACAGATCGCCCATTATTGAAATAGGCCCGGACAACCTTTGGAGAAAAGTGCAAGCAAAAGAATATTCAATCGCAGATCATTTGAACAAGACTCCTGTTCAGATATCAATCATGTCACTGCTATAGAATTCAGAAGTGCACATGAATGCTCTCTTAAAAGTGTTAAGCGAGGCATATGTACCTAACAAAATCACTAGCAGAGAAATGGAAAATATGGTGGGACAGGTGCTGGAAAGTTGCAAAATTAACTTCCACGAGGACGATCTATCACCTGAGGGTTTGAATCATAACAGGGCACTACATATTACTGTGCAATGTGAGAACAATTTCATTTCCAAAGTTCTGATAGATGGGGGATCCGGTCTAAATATTTGCCCATTGACAACACTGAAGAGGCTAGGCAAAGGCCTGCATGAAATACAAGAAGGGACCATGAACGTGAAGGCATTTTACGGGTCTTAGAGGGCTACCATTGGGGAAATCAATCTTTGTTTACAGATGGGGCCTACATTATTTGATGTCGAGTTTCAGTTGTTGGACATATCCGCATCCTATAATCTATTATTGGGACGACCATGGATACACGCTGTTGGGGATGTGGCATCAACTTTGCATCAGGCAGTAAAGTTCAAATGGAACCATCAAGAGGTGATTATCCATGGAGATGGGAGCAACCACATTTACAACTGTCAGACTATCCCGGTGGTTGACAATAGAAGAAGGCTCGGGGGAGAAAATTATCATCACATCGACCGGGTCAATGCAATTGAGAAAGGTAAGTGGTGGAGCAGCAAGATAGAAAGTACACTAGCGTGGAGAGGATATGAACCCGACAAGGGTCTTGGCAAAAACCTTCAGGGTATCTCCAAGCCAATACAGTTGAAACATCATTGTACAACCTTTGGGCTAGGGTATCAGTACACCTGGCAAGAATACAATGACTGGTCACCATCGTGGCGTGGTCCGTACTATCCACTTGAGCAGCCTGTACCACACCTGAGTCAGACTTTCCAGCAGACCGACATCATATGGGGATCAGAGGAGGAAGAAGCATTGGCCGCCTTGAGGAACTTGTTCCTAGAGGATGATAACATGGACTGTTGTGTAATTGTCGAGGAGGAGGGGGAGGAAGGCCCTACCATCCGAGCTATGGAGAAAGGATCATTCCTCAAAAATTGGACTGTCAGACGATCTAGGGCCCAACGAGTCCCGGGGTAGCAAGGCTGAACAATAGTGTTAATTTTGTTGTTTTCTAAGAAAATAGTTTCCCTTTTTGCATTAGTTTTAAATAATAAAACCTCCAGCATTCCAAAAAATGTTGTTTAAATTATTAAAATTCGCTTTTATGTTTCAATGGATTGATATTTATTATTACTGTTTTCTCTCATATCCTTATCTATACAGCATAAATATTTCTTGTCTTGATGAACCGACAACTGTGACATGTAATGAGGCAACGAAAAAAAAAGGATAGTGATTCAAAATAAGAGGATGTCGAGGATTTTGAGAACAAGCCCAAGTCCAACCTGGACGAAACTGAGATAACCAACTTAGGAGATTCTGAAACTGTCAAGGAGACCCGCATCAGCATTCACTTATCACCATCAGAAAAGAAAAGTACACACAGTTCCTGAAAGAGTATGAGGACATCTTTTCATGCTCATATGATGATATGACCGGGTTAAGTACATCTATTGTGGCTCACAAGTTGCCCACAAACCCAATGTGTCCACCAATAAAGCAGAAACTCAGGAAATTCAAGCTTGATATGAGTCTGAAAATCAAAGAGGAGGTCATCAAGCAAATCAAGGCCAAGGTCCTCAGGGTGGTTGAATACCCAACTTGGTTAGCCAACATCATGCCAGTTACAAAGAAAGATGGGAAAGTCAGAGTCTGTGTTGATTATCGGGATATAAACAGAGCAAGTCCCAAGGATGATTTCCCGCTACCAAACATACATATTCCGATCGATAATTGCGCCAAGCATGAACTCCAGCCCTTTGTAGATTGCTTCGCCGGTTATCATCAGATTTGGATGGTCGAAGAAGACACAGAGAAAACAGCTTTCATTACACCATGGGGGTTGTACTATTATAACATTATGCCATTCGGTCTAAAGAATACTGGGGCTGGGGCCACCTATATGAGGTCTATGACTATCGTTTTTCATGACATGATACATAAGGAGATCAAGATATATGTGGACGACGTCATCATCATATCCAAGAAAGCCAGAGATCATATAGCAGATTTGAGGAAGTTCTTCGACAGACTGCAGAAGTACAACCTGAAATTAAACCCTGCAAAGTGTGCGTTCGGGGTCCCTGCTGAAAAGTTACTTGGGTTCATTGTCAGCCACCGAGGGATAGAACTGGAGCCATCAAAAGTCAAAGCTATCCAGGAGCTGCCACCGCCGAAGAGTAAGAAAGATGTAATGAGTTTTCTAGGATAGCTAAACTACATCAGTCGGTACATAGCCCAGTCCATAGTCATATGTGAGCCAGTTTTCAAGATGTTGAAGAAATATGTTGCAACTAGTTGGACCGAGGATTGTCAAAGGGCTTTCGACAAGATCAAGGAGTACCTATCAACACCACTAGTTTTGTTCCTACCAGAGCCAGGTAGACCTTTGCTACTCTACCTCGCAGTGTTAGATGGAGCCTTCGGCTTTGTTCTGGGACAGCACGACGAGAAAGGGAGAAAGGAACAAGCTATCTTTTACATGAGTAAGAAATTCACTCCATATGAAGCACAGTACTCTCTATTGGAACATACATGTTGCGCCTTGACCTGGATAGCTCAAAAGCTGAGGCATTACTTCTGTGCTTACGTAACGTACCTCATATCAAGGATGGATCCCCTGAAATATATCTTTCAAAAACCTATGCCCACTGGCAAGCTGGCTAAGTGGAAAATCCTGTTGGGTGAGTTCGACATTGTTTATATAACTCAGAAAGCAGTCAAAGGATAGGAACTGGCAGATCATCTTGCTGAAAACCCTTTGGAAGGAGAATATTAACCCCTGAAAACATATTTTGCCGATGAAGAAGTGTTATTCATAGGGGAGTATATTGTTGAATCCTACGACGTTTGGAGGATGTTCTTTACGGAGCGGCAGATTTCAAAGGAGTCGGTATTGGAGCTGTCTTGGTATCAGAAGCTGGCCAACATTATCCGGTATCTTCTAAACTCAGATTTACCTGCACCAATAACTGGGTAGAGTATGAAGCTTGCATCCTAGGACTCAACATGGCCATCAACATGAATATTCAGGAGCTGTTGGTAATCGGCAATTCAGATTTGCTTGTGCACCAGGCACAATGAGAATGGGCCACCAAGAATTCAAAGATATTTCCATATCTGCACCAGTGCAGGAATTGAGAAAGAGTTTCACGAAAATAGAGTTTCGACATGTTCCCAGGGTTCAGAACGAGTTTGTTGATGCATTGGCCACTTTGTCATCAATGATACAGCATCCAGACAAGAACTTCATTGATCCTATCCCGGTAAGGATCCATAGTCAGCCGGCATATTGTGCTCATGTTGAAGACAGATGGGAAGCCTTGGTTCCACGACATCAAAAGGTATCTGACAAAAGGGGAATACCTGGAGCATGCAAAACGTACTCAGAAACGCACGCTTCGGAGATTTCCAACAATTTCTTCCACAGCGAAGGAACCCTATATAGAAGAACTCTTGATTTGGGATTGTTGAGGTTCATCGACGCGAAAGAAGATTCTAAGTTTCTAGAAGAAATACATGTCGGAACATGTGGCCCGTATATGAATGGCTTTGTCTTGGTCAAGAAGAAACTTAAGGCTGGTTATTTCTGGATGACCATGGAGACAGATTGCATCTGGTATGTCCAAAAATGCTACCAATGTCAAGTACATGCATATATGATAAAAGTGCTTCCAAATGAGCTCAATGCAAAAAGCTCACCTTGGCGATTCGCCGCCTGGGGAATGGATGTCATTGGTCCAATCGATCCCACCGCCTCAAATGGGCATCAGTTCATCTTGGTAGATATTGATTACTTCACCAAATGGGTCGAAGCAGCATCTTACAAGGCAGTGACTATGAAAGTCGTGGCAGATTTTGTTCGCGACCGGATTGTTTATCGATTCGGAATGTCGGAGTCCATCATCACTGACAATGCCGCCAATCTCAATAGCGATCTTATGAAAGCCATGTGTGAGACCTTCAAAATCAAGCACAAGAATTCCACAACCTATAGACCTCAGATGAATGGAGTTGTAGAAGCCGCCAACAAGAATATCAAGAAGATACTGAGAAAGATGGTAGAAAATTACAAACAATGGCACGAGAAGCTACCATTTTCTTCACTGGGATACCGTACCACAATCCGCACATCAACCGAGGCAACTCCCTACTTACTGGTTTACGGTACCGAAGTTCTTATTCCTTCTTTAAGGATCATATAGGAAGTTGAGCTCAGCGATGCAGAATGGATAAAAAACCGTTATGAGCAGCTATCCCTCATAAACGGAAAGAGGATGAACGCAGCATGTCACGAGCAGCTTTATCATAACAGAATGTCCATATCCTTAAACAAAAGAGTTAAGCCGAGATAGTTTACACCGGGGAAGCTGGTGTTGAAGAAGATATTCCCACATAAAAAAAAATCCAAAGGGAAATTCTCTCCCAATTGACAAGGTCCTTGCATGGTTCACAAGGTATTGACAGTAGGATCCCTCATACTTGCAGAAATGGATGGAGAAGTTTGGCCAAAACCTATCAACTCAGATGCAGTCTAGCAATACTATGTGTAACTGTGTATGTTTTCCGAAAATGATGTAAATTGAACTACGCCCGACCTGATTCCCGTTTAAGAGGTGATACGTAGGCAGCCCTATGGGTTCGGTCACAATTCAATAAAAATCTTATTCCCCCTATCGCAGCATGTACAACAATCAGAGATGTTTATCCATCTAACTGGGGCAGAATTTTGAGGAGGATCCTCAAAATTCTATAGCAAGAGAAGTCGCAATGTCTCGGATCGTGTGACAGTCATTAGTTTATCTAACCAACTTCTCAAAAAATAATATTTTTGCTATGTCTTTGAAAATTATGCATGCTTTCTTGTAAAATAACTCTGTTTAGCAAACGCTGCTCCCAATGATTTGAACAGGATCTCCAGACCAAGCAAACAAGCCGACGGAGTCACGAACCGACCTCCCCTTTTACAGAACTCACAATTTGTCTTTGGTTGCAGGAACGAAAAATATACATGCCCCAACATCACAACCTTCATAACAAAAACGATTTTGAATCCACTTCCAGCTAAGAAAAATCTGTTATCACCGGCTATTTATTCATTTGCATGGGACTAAGCTCTGTCCCAAATCTTGCATGAGACTAAGCTTTGTCTCTATCTGCATGAGGCTAAGCCCTGCCTCCATGTTTGCATAAGGGTAAGCTCTGCCTTCATTTGCATGGGACTAAGCCATGTCCCGAATCTTGCATGAGACTAAGCTATGTCTCCATCTGCATGAGGCTAAGCCCTGCCTCCATATTTGCATATATGGCTAAGCTCTGCCTTTATTTGCATGGGACTAAGCCATGTCCCGCATCTTGCATGAGACTAAGCTATGTCTCCATCTGCATGAGGCTAAGCCCTGCATCCATATTTGCATAAGGCTAAGCTCTGCCTTCATTTGCATGGGACTAAGCCATGTCCCGAATCTTGCATGAGATTAAGATCCGTCTCCATCTGCATGAGGCTAAACCCTGCCTCCATATTTGCATAAGGCTAAGCTTTTCCTTCATTTGCATGGGACTAAGCCCTGCCCCGCATCTGCATGAGGTTAAGCCATTCCTCCATCTGCACGAGACTAAGCTCTGTCTCCATATTTGCATAAGGCTAAGCTCTGCCTTCATTTTCCTGGGACTAAGCCCTGTCCCGAATCTTGCATGAGACTAAGCTCTGTCTCCATCTGCATGAGGCTAAGCCCTGCCTCCATATTTGCATAAAGCTAAGCTCTGCCTTCATTTGCATGAGGCTAAACCCTGCCTCCATATTTGCACAAGGCCAATCATTGCCTTTCTATTTTCCGATGACTAAGCGTTGTCTCTCTGGCACTATCTATTTGCTCTTCTTTCGGGCTAAGCTCTGCCCTCAACTTCAAAAGACTAAGCCTTGTCTTGTTGCTCTTAACATCATCATTGCATCTCATGGGCTGAAATATCACCAACTTGTCCAAAGGCATCATAGTCTAAAGGCATTATCCTCATAGCCGGAAGACACCATGCCATGGCCTGAGGATCTCTTAAAGTTGCATATCATTATCCAAAGGTGTCATAGTCTAAAGGAATCATCCTCATAGCCGGAAGACACCATGCCATGGTCTAAGGATATCTCAAAGTTGCATATCATTATTCAAAGGCGTCATGGTTCCGAGGCACCATTTTCATGGCCCGAGAACATCATTTCATGGCATGCGAATCCCTCAGTGAACAATTCATGGCCCAGAACATCATGGTCTAGGGATATCATCCTTAACCGTCCGAAGACAATTCTCATGGTCCAAAGGGAATCTGCATCATGTTTAAATTTCCGCACAAATATATGCTCGTAGTATACCGATAAGCAACCATTACCCCAACGGGAGAAATCCCGCTCCATTTCCTTCATGTCATCTCAAACCTGACCAATCACCGTAACCATTCTTCACCTATCCCAAAATTTCGCGACCATCCTTGTGGTAACTTCATCGGTATACTCCGCTAATGAATCCAGAACTACACACGGTCTGATTCCTGTAAAACCAGGGATGTGTAGGCAGCTCAAAAACTAGAGTGCGGCCTATGTCTCTCAAAACACCTTACTCGGTCAAAATTCGCCATCATATCTTTACCCGACAACTCTTTCATCCTTCCTGGGTAAAGAGGGGCAGCTGTTGATACCCAATTTTTTTCTATAATATTTTTAAATGCATATATACCTTCAAAACTATGCATTAGCATCAATTGATATTTTTTTCATAATTTCTACATTTTAAAAATTGATTTATCCCAGTATTTTATTTATATAAATAATTATTAATTGCATCACAAATGATTTTATAATAATTTTATGACTTAGTTCTACTATTTATATTTATACTAAGCTTTAATTATTTCACAAATTGTCATATTTACATTTTTTGGGTCATAATTTCAATAACTTTGCAATTATAGCCCATGTATGCATTATTACATTATTTTACCAGAAAATAGCCTTTTTGTATTTTTTAAATGTTGAGTAATTGTCTTAAAAATAAATTATGCATGAAAATCATTTTTACAATTTGTTAATTATTATTTTATCAATTAATTGGGTATTTAAAAAATAGAATTTTTAATTCCTTTAATTTTTCAGACCTAACCCACTATATTAGCCCAAATCCTCAAAAAACTACCAGCCCAATTCATCCCCAAGCCCAACCTGCCTACCCGACCCAATAACCCCGTCCAATCATGGTTGTTGATCCTTTAGATCAACGGTCCACAATAACCCTTACCATAATTAATCCCAACTAACCCTAACCCCTAATATGTGTGCTTAGACTCCTCCTCTCCATTCTCTCTCAAGCTCACCCTAACCCTAATCGTCGTCACCGGCGAGAACCCCCTTCTATGGTGTTTCCGTGCCTTCTCTGACCACCACGGGTCTCCTGTACTCCCTGGATCTTTGATTTCACGACTCCTTGAGAAGATCTCAAGGAAAGTCAACTGGATTCTGCCTGAAAATTATTTACCGTCCTGTCTATGGACTTTCTCATTTGTGAGTATTGGTTTCCTCCTATTTTTAGTTTGAATCCATAGTTTGACCGAGTTTCTTTCATCTCTACTGTTTTTCTGAAAACCCTAGTTTACGACTTCTCGAATCCATTTAGATCTTTATAGATCTGAAACGGTTAGAGTATTATCAGGTGTTTTCCCTTGAATATCTCCAGTTTTGGTTAACTATTTCGATTCCATTTGCTTTCTTCTCAAATTAAGTTTGCCCTAAGTATTTTTCAAAAGGGTTTCTTTCTAACTTTTTCAGTGTTTAAACTAATTGTTTCTTTACTAGCTTTGACTGATCCTCGTGTATGTTTCTGTGTGTTACACTTATTTCTTCAATTTTTTGTTCGATATTGAGCTTATCTCTGCGAACCAGTCATACGAACTTATTCTATTTAGGAGCTTAAACAATTTTCCCTATCAAAATCAGTATTTTGTGAGATTTCTACTTGATTGACTTCTGTTAAGGATTTGATCAATTTCTTTCTTGTTAAAATTAGAATCCTTTGGGATTCTTACTTGGTTGATTTCTATCTAAGGATTCAAATAATTCTTTCCTATAAAACTAGTACTCTTTGAAGATTTTTACTGATTGCTTCCTGTTAATTGCCCTGTTAAAATTCGTGTGCTGAGATTTTACTGGTTTCCTTATTTGGACCTGTTTTCCCTATTTTACTCGCCTTAATTAGTGGGCAGTAGTTTGGGAATTTTTACTGACTCCCTATATGGTGTGACCTTAATTAAACCCTTCTATGACCGTTAATTGACTTTTCCCCAATTAAAGAGATCTTTTCCGGACTCCCTATATGAATTGAGTATATGATTTGGTTGATTGATTCTTAATTGATTGAACTTTGATTCTCTTTACCTTACTTGTTCCACTCCCTATGTGCTATACATACACACTCTTGTATTACCTCTAGGACACGAACAATTAGTTTAGAATACACACACACTCTCAAATTCTCTCTTCTTTCTCTGCTACATGTGCTAACTATTGGTCTAGCCGGCTGAAAGCCAAGGTTAGACAGTGAAAATCTACTTGCTTTACATTCTACACTTTGTTTCCTTAACTTGTATGTCTCTAGTTCAATTTTGAAACTCAACTTTATGTGTTCCTTTATGTAAATCCATGCCTATTCCTGCACTAGTTAATTGGCTATGTATTTAATTGTATTCCTGTTTACTGCTTTACCCAGTATGTTTAAGTTTTACCCTCTCCAGTTCAAGTGTTTAATCGAGTATGCGTAGATCTCATTTGTCTTGTTTGCATGTTGTTCAGTTCCTGTTTACTACCCTCAACTAGTATGCTCATGTTAGTGTCTTAAACTCCTAATGTGTTTGATTGATCCTAATTGGTATGACTAATGTACCCATGTATGACTATTCCCACGCTCTGTCTCTATGTTTTAATTTCCTTTTACCATGACTTACTTGTTAAGTCTCTAAATCAGTAGACTCCTAGTTGTTCTGTACAGTTGTTGTTCCATATGCTCCCCTTAGACCCTATTCATGTATTTCTGATGTGAAGCTCTCTCAATGTTCCCAACCCCTTGACCTCTGTTTGTAAAACTGATTGTTGAACGGTTGTGAGTCTGAGTGCTCTGAGTTTGTGTGGTTGTATGTTGAATCTTTGTTCTTTTTAGACTTGATTTCAAAATTGTTTTTCACTCCTGGCATTTTCCTAAAATTGCTTCTATTCCTGAAAACCTTTTCACTCCTAAAAGTGTTATCTCTACACTGTCTTTAAGAAGTTCTTTCAAAACTATGTCAAGCACTCTCACTTCTACTCTTAGATTCTTAAGTTCTGCCCCTCCAGTGTGTATACTGCCTAGGAATCCATGAGATTCCCCCAAACTCTGGCACACTGGGCCTGGCCTTTTCCACACTGCACATAATCACTTCCCTATTCAAAGGATCTTGGTGTGAGCATTGTCTGGGATCCCTGAGGTCCTTAGGGAACTTTGACACACCAGGACACCCTATTGGCTATGAGTCTTTGGCATCCTGGATTGTTTTGAAGGCCTGGTATTTCCAGGTTCACTTTGGGCCTATCTCAGGCTCCCTATAGTAAAACTTATATTTATTCATGTGATTCGTTCAATTCTGATCTGTAATAATCTTCTTTGTAAACAGATAATGGGGAAATTAGTAAAAGGGTAGGGATTCTTATACGATTTTTGTGGGGAAATTGGGTAGAAATCATGCTTTAGGTTTATACTATGCTTATTTGCGGTAGAAATCATGCCTTTAGACCTATATTATGTTACTTGCGTTAGAGATCATGTTGTAGGACTGTTGTGTTCTTTTCATTAAAAACCCTGCCTTAGGATAATTACGTTTATTGGTTTTGCATATAAGAAAACATGTTATGGCTCAGTACTTCATTATCACAAAATTTTGTTTCTGCATAAGTCACAATCCCCTAGAAATCTTGTCGTTAGGCTATTGTTGTAATCATGCCTAATAAAAATGACCATTATTTATGTGCATTAGAAATCTTAATTTAGGACTGCATTTACATTTGCTTTAAATCATGTCACCTAAGTAAATAACTGTCTTGTTTATAAAGATGCTTAAAAGAACAACCCAATGCCTAGACACCATGTTATAGGATAAAATATGCATGAAATCAACTTTTGTATTTCAGCACCTAGACAAGCATGTTTATAGGATATATTAAAACTCAAACTGTTTATTTTCCTTTAGTCAATTTCCAGAATTTTGTTAGCATTTTAGATGACATGTTATAGGGTATCCTTGAACCACGCCTAGGAAAACTTATAGGTAATTAAGGCCTTACAAATGGTTGTAAAACGTTTGTTTATTTGTGACTTCCCAGATTCATCAGGTTCTAAAATCAGTAGGCAAACTGATTAGGTTTACGCCACTTCGACTTAAAACGATACTGCATATTCTCTGCTTGTTATGTTCCCCTAGATATCCTATTCTAGGACTTTCTGAAATTCTCTGAAATCTGTGTTTGAGACGTGCTAATTATCTGTTTATGTGTGGAGGTAAACATGAGCCTCTTAATTATTTCATATTTGACAGTCCTATTTGTTCTTCGTTGGTGCTTAGATTTTTCCCTTCTTAACACTTAGGAGATTCTATAACTGTCCTAAATTTAGAGGTCCTAAACTCCTCCAAGGCCACGAGGAAGGGACGGGTAAAACACGCTTAGAGTTCGTTAATTAAAATCGCTTATACAACCGCTAAGGGGAGGGTATTTGGGTAGTAAAAGGATAGGATGACATGTACACTAATGCCACGTGTAACCCCTCTTGTTGAGGAAGGATTATCGGGCATTGTACAGATGTGATCCTATAGGCTAATAACTTAGGACTCCTCTATCTTATTTACATATGTGTGCTCATACTGCTTACATTTTAAACACCTTTTATCTTACTTACGTATGTGTGCTTAGACTGCTTATCTGCTAAATGACTAATTTAATAAGTAAGTTTGGCGGGGACCTACCATTGTGGACCTCGAGGGTTGCCTAACATCATCCCGTCAAGGTAATTTCAAGCCCTTGCCCAATCTCAGATGACGTAGACTGGTTTCATGAATTACTTGCATTAGGTGCCCTAACGCACCATAAATCCGTTAGGTGGCGACTCTTCACTTTCCATACCCCTCTCCAAAAAGGGAGGGAGTTGTCCCAAATGAATGTCGAAACCCGATTCCACGAGGGAAAAAAGGGGGCGCGACAAGCACTGCCTAGGAGTCCATGAGACTCCTCCGAACTCTAACACACTGGGGCTGGCTTTTCAACACTTATTCACAAAACTGTTTCTTTAAAAGGGTTTCTAGTGTAAGCATTCCCTGGGGTCCCTGAAGCCTTTGGGAACTTTGACGCACTAGAAGACCATTTGGAATACTATGAGATACTGGCACACTTCAGATTCAGTTGAATGGATTTCCAGGTTTACTGTTGGGCCTATCCAGGTTCCCTATAGCATAGTCATTTCATTCTGTAATTCATTTATATCTGGTCTGTAATAATAATTCTTGTGAAAAAGATATTGGGGTTATTAGTAAAACTAGGAGGAACTTTTATATATAACTTTGTGGGGATCGGGTAGAAATCATGCCCATAGGATTGTTATGATTATCTATATGCATTAGAAACCATGTCTATAGGGCTTGTCTCATTCTTTGAAATCATGTATTTTACATTTGCATTAGAAATCCTGCTTCTAGGTCATTTACCAATTCTGCATTAATAATCATTTTCTCAAACCATCATATGTGCATTAGAAATCATGTCCCTAGGAATTCCCTTGTTGAATTTGCTTGAAAACTGGCTAACTACTTTATTCGCCTAGATATCATGCCTATAGGAAGAACATATAAAAATCAGTTTCACCACTTAGCCGTCATGCCTATAAGGAATAAGTATAAAAATAGTTTGACACTTAGTTATCATGTTTGTAGAGATAAATATGTAAAATCAATTTCTGTGTTTATATGTCCTGAAGTAATGTTTGTGATCATTTTCAGTGCATAGACAACATGCCTATAAGGTCAAAATAGATAAAAATTTGCCTGTTATAAATCAATCACTAGTTTATTATTATGGTCTGATTCCCGCTTAGATACTATGACTATAGGATCCTGCCCATTTATCACCTAGGCAGACCTGTAGGTTGATTAAAGTCCTGAAGTTAATTGTGTTTGTTTTACTACCTACAAACTGCCCAGATCCAGTAAGTAATAAAATTAGTAGGCCGACTGATTAGGTATTCACTGCCTCGTCTTAATAAAATGCTGCATATTCTGCTTTGTGCTCATCTAGATATCCTGCTATATGACTTTAAATCGTTTAAAAATGTTGTTTGAGACGTGCAATTGTTTGTTTACTTATTGAGGTAAATCTTAGCCCTTTAATTGTTCCTTATGTGATAGTCCAAATTGCTTTTGTTTGAGGCCTAATTTTCTCCTTCTAAGCACCATAGGTGAGTCTAGAACCGCCTTAATAGAGGTCCTAAGCACCTCCAGGCCATAGGCGAGGGACGGGTAATGCACGCATAGCGTACATACTCAATACTATTAGAACGCTTAGATATTAAGGGGAAGGTAATTGGGTAGTAAAGGATATGATGACCTGTGTGCTAATGCTACGCGTAACACCTCTATTTGAGGAAAGTTTACCGAGTATTGTACAGAAGTGATCCTATAGGCTAATAAACCTAGAACCCCCTTATTCCCTTTTTTTAAAATAATCTTTATTTTTCAAGTTGATTTATGACTAATTCACTTAAATTGAGTTTGGCCGGGACCCACCATTGTGGACCTCGAGGGGTGCCTAACACCTTCCCCTCAAGGTAATTTCGAGCCCTTACCCAATATTTGGTAATGTAAATTGGTTTATGAGTTATCTGCTTTAGGTGCACTAACGCACCTTAAATCTGTTAGGTAGCGACTCTTCAAATTCTATACCCCTTCTCAAAAGAAAATGAGTTGTCCCAGAATGTCGAAACCCTCATTTCGCGAGACAAAGGGGGACGCGACAGCATGGTGACTCTGCTGGGGATATTGGGCTCTTACCATAACAAAATTGCTTTTGTGAATTATTCATTAAGCATAATTTATTCTGCTAATACGTGTGCACCCTTTTCCTTCCCCCTTTATGTGAATTTAATTGCCTATTTTCAAGCATTTATGATTTTCTTTACTATAGAAACTAACTTGTCTCCTTGTTTTATTTCTTAAACGTCTTTCAATTATTGAATACCGCATTTATCATTTTTAACGTGCAAATACATAACAACATGCTATTTACTGTTGCATAAATCATGCTTAACATCATACTCCACTCGTGCGTTATCAATCCTATAACAACGCTTGATGAGTGTTTGTGCCCTTACTATATATCACCCTTTGAATTCTGAAAGGCTTATTTTCGATAAAACTAGTCGATCAGCGGTGCAGTCGACGGTTCCGTGCCTTCCCCCTCAAGTTGTCCGCTTGAGGGTACCAGTCTAGACCTTTATAGAAACCTTACTCTGATTAATTGTACATGCATCATGGTCAAACCTCGTCGGGTTAATGTGTTGTCCACATAATAACCCTTTAGGAAAAACTTGACCAAAATTCCACTGGGATTTCCATAATCCCAACGGAAGCAACCACGATCCGTGCATTAATTTGGAGAAATAAGTGCCAATATGCTAATCATTGATGTATAAGTAGTCGAATCTGGAGGGGGAAAGGTCTAACCTTATTTGTTTTGCATAAATGAGGCACGAAGTCCCCAGGTTCGGCATGGTCCAAAGAATACCACCATTATTGTTATATTGGTGGGAGGAACTTTCGCCAAGTGAAAAAGACTATGTGAAAAGAGTCCTCGAAAACTTACCCTTTTTACTGGATATCCAACCAAACAATATGTTAATCAAAGCGGCCACTATGTTCTGGGACGGAGAAAGGTCTGTGTTCCGTTTTGGCAACATAGAAATGACTCCTCTCTTGGAGGAGATAGGGGGATTCGCTGGACTACCTTGGGATAGTCCGAGTTTATTGGTGCCGAAAAATCGTTCCGCTAGAGGGTTCTTAAAATTGATGGGTTTGAAAAAGAACGATGATTTGGAGTTCCTGAAGGAGTCCTACATACCATTTGACTATCTCTATGAATGATATGGTCATAGAAAATCCTATCGTATCTTCCATGATGAATTCTCTATCACTTCCTTGGGTCATATTCACCGCAGGGTTTTTGTGTTTGTTGCTTGCTTCCTGGGCATGATAGTATTTCCAAGAAAAGGGGACAGGATTCACACTAGACTGGCTATGGTAGCCAAGACCTTAATGGAGGGGATCGAGGGGAAAACATATACCATTGTCCCTATGATCATAGCTGACATCTACCGAACCTTGGACCACTGCCAGAAGGGGTTCAAACACTTTGAGGGTTGTAATCTGCTACTACAGGTCTGGTTATTGGAGCATCTCCAAAGGGGTCAATATCGTCAAAAGTTTCCACGAAGGGTTTGGAATGATCATATAGCCTTCCATCACCCTAAGAGAATGACTTACATCCCAGACAGGTTTCCTCAACCAAAAACACTACAGAATGGGCACAGTTTCTTGACAATTCGACTGAGGACTAGGTTCAATGGATGTTCGAATGATCCCTACCGGTGAGTTGATCATCAGATCTAGGGACGCTCCGCACTTGGTGTTGATCGGGTTAAGGGGAATATACCCATATGTTCCCATCATGGTTATGAGACTGGAAGGCAGGAAGCAAGTCATACCGCGAGTTTCTAAAATGATTCATTACACGGCAGATTTTAAGGATGACGACATCCCATACAAATGTGAAGCTCAGCATATGTGGCATCTAAATTTTATTGTGGAAAGGGACGCCATCGAGCAAGACAGGTACCACGCAGGGCATGTACGCTTTTACCTATCATGGTTGGAAGACAGCATAGCAGGGGTAGTTGAGCCGGGAATCGGTCGAGGAAAGAGGGTCATAGACGAAGTTGCTGAAGCCCAAGTGAAATACAATAAACTGCACAAAAGGTTTCATGAGTCCGAGGCCGAGCATTTGGAGCAACAGAAGACTGATATGGAACTGATCAATGAATGGAGGGAAAGGGCTATCAAATCTAATGAAAGGCTGGAGTATTTGGAGCTGGGTCTGATGGAACTGGAGGGGAAGATGAGGAAAAGAGTCGCCGACTGCCAGAATGCTGAGGGAAGCGAAGAAGGACATCTAGCGAGAGTATACCTGTTGTTGGGCATGCACGACCTGGGTAACCCGATCGACAGAGCCAAGAAGATCAAGCCCGGTGAAGGTCTTTCCGGGACCAAGTAGATTAGGTTTACCTGCTTTTTCAAATGTAATAAGGCCAAGTGCCATTAGTGACTTATCTTATTTAGTGTCATTTTAGATTTGTCTGCTTTTACATTAATGAAATGAGTCAATTATTGGCACTAAAATTCTCCAAATCAACTTGTCGCTAGGCCTACCTCGGGCACAATGAGGCTCCCAAATTAGGACCCGAATTTACATTCCCACACTATGTGTTTAGATATTGCAAATACTCTTCTTGGAACCCTTACTGGCTTGGTTACTTTTGTTGTCTTTTCTTTCTTTCCTTTTTAATTATCCCCATTCCCCAAGGCCGGTTCACCCATACTGAAATCATCAGCTTATCATACCAGATCCAAGGGCCCTCTACCTTCTCCTCCTCCAAGTGTACCGAAAGGCAAAGGAAAAGCTAAAATTGATGATATGAATGGCATCAGAACAGAAAACACTGCACATGTTGAGAAGGGGGAAGCTTTTGATGGTCGGGGCACTCAGGCCCCAAATGATTTGGTTTTACGGCTTGAGCAAAAGGTACTTGCACTACAGGACGAGCTTGAGCAGGTCCGTAACTTGGAAAATCTCTCCCTCACATTGAATATCCCCGACAACCAGAACCTTGCACCACCTCAGAACACACCCAACAAACACCCAAAGAATCCTCCCACACCTCAACAGTATACAACCCATCCTCAAAATCAGCATCTCCCTACTCAATACCCACAAAACACCTATCGTACTCCCGAAGATACCCCACAAATTATTCCTGAACCCCAAAACTCCACGAATGATCATCATTATGCCCAAAATCCTGGCCTTTACCAAAAGAATCCTATATACGTAGAAACCCTCTCACTCCACTCAACCAATCTCCTATACACCAGAATCCGCTGAGAAGGACCCACTCATCAAGCACATGGATGAAGAGCTCAAGAAGTAGACAAGTTGGGTTCAGGGTGTTGAAGGGGGTAAAGGAATAGAAGGTCTGAACTATGAGGATTTATGCATACAACTGGATTTGGAACTAACGGATGGTTAGAAACCTCCCAAATTCGAAATATTTGACAGAACGGGTGATCCCAAGGTTCATCTGAGGACTTATTGTGACAAGCTCGTGGGGGTCGGAAAGATGAAAGGATTTGAATGAAGATCTTCATGGGGAGTCTTATTGGAGATGCTCTGTCCTGGTACATAAGCTAGAACCCTAAGAAGTGGGCCAACTGGGTTAACATGGTGTCCGATTTCATGGATAGGTTCAGATTCAACACAGAGAATGCACCAGATGTTTTCTATATCCAGAACCTAAAGAAGAAGCCAACTGAGACTTTCCGCGAGTATGCTACCCGATGGAGGTCGAAAGCAGCTAAAGTTAGACCAGCATTGGACGAGGCGCAGATGAACAAGTTATTTGTCCGGGCACATAATCCACAGTATTATGAAAGGCTAATGGTTATTGAGAACCATAAGTTCTTTGATATCATAAAACTCGGAGAAAGAATTGAAGAAGGTATTAAAAGCGGGATGGTGAAAAAATTTGAGGCACTGCAGGCCACGAATAAAGCATTGCAATCAGGTGGTATATCGAAGAAGAAAGATGTGAGAACAGTTATGGTTGCCCAGGGACCCAAAACTCCATTTGTATACCAAACCCCTCCACGCACATACCAAACACCTCCACCCACATACCAACCATCACCTCCTAGATATTCCCAACCTGCTACCGCCTACCACACCTACCATACCCAACCATTCTATTACCAGTCACCTCTAACTCGTCCAAATTACCAAAAACCCAGGCCTAATTTTGACCGCAAACCACCCAGACAGTACACCGCCATTGTTGAACCTATCAACCAGTTATACAAAAGGTAGAAAGCCGCTGGATATGTCACCCCTATTCCCGTTGTGGCCATGGACAATTCATCTCAATGGGTCAATCAAAACAAGACATGTGCATATCATTCCGGCATGAAGGGACACATTATTGACGAGTGCCGCACCTTGAAAGACAAGATCCAAACACTGATTGACAATAAGGTCATACAGGCAAAGGAAACTGCACCCAATGTCCACAATAATCCTCTCCTAGATCATAGGGGTGGAGGGGTCAATGTGATAGAAACTGATGAAGATTGGGATCCCGAGGGATCAATCAGGCTTATTCGTGAAGGTGATGATCCTAAGAAACCTGCAGTCACACTCAATCCCATTGTGGTGCAGGCACGACCACCAGTTGGAGCCGAGGTAGTCGCACCGGTTCCTTTAGAAATAGAAGTAACGTCACCTGCAGCAATACAAACTCCATTTGAAGTGGAGGTGGCCATACCTTTCATTGTAACGGTGGCATCCACACCACCCTTCAGTTCCAATGTTGTACCCTGGGATTATGTGGCCGAGGCTAGAAGAAAAGGAAAGTCAAAGACAGAAGAATCTGGCGCTGCACAAGGAATGACCAGAATAGGAAGGGTTTATACACCTGAACACTTAGGAGAAACCAGTAAGCAAGATTCTAACAAACCGCCTGTCATTGAGACTGGTCCAGATGACCTCCGGAGGAAGGTACATACAAGGGAGTACTCTGTCATTAATCATCTGAACAAGACTCCCGCTCAGATATCTATCATGCCGCTTCTGAGGCACACAGGAATGCTCTAATAAAGGTGTTGAGTGAAGAATATGTACCCAACAACACCACTGGTGGAGAAAACCAATATAGTGGGGCAGGTTCTAGAAAGCCATAAAATCACCTTCCACGAGGACGAGCTGTCGCCTGAAGGGTTGATCACAACATGACACTGCATATCATAATGCAATGCGAAGATAAGTTTATCGCCAGAGTTTTGATTGACGAAGAATCCAGCCTCAAGATTTTCCCATTGACAATGTTGAAGAGGTTGGGCAAAGGCCTATATGAGATATGAGAGGGAACCATGAATGTGAAAGCATTTGATGGGTCTCAAGAGATACCATTGGAGAAACTAATCTCTGCCTGCAGATGGTCCCTACATGGTTTGATGTTGAGTTTCATGTATTGGATATATCCGCCTCTTACAATCTGTTGTTGGAACGACCATGGATACACGCTGCTGGGGCTGTAGCATCTACTTTACATCATGTCGTGAAGTTCGAATGGAACCACCAGGAAGTAATTATCCATGGAGATGGGAGCAGCCCCATTTACACTAGTCAGACTATCCCGGTGATTGAAAACAGAAGAAGGTTAGGGAGAGAAACCTACCATCGTATCGAGCAGGTCAACGAGATTAAGAAAGATAAGTGGAGGAGTAGAAAGATAGCAATCATGCTAGCATGGAGGGGATATGAGCCCGGCAAGGGGCTTGGTAAGAATCTTCAGGGTATCTCCAAACCAATACAGCCCAAGCACCATGGTACCACTTTTGGGTTGGGATACCAATACACCTGGCAAGAATACCAAGATTGGTTACCACTGTGGCGTGGTCAATACTATCCACTTTAGCAGATTGTGCCACACTTGAATCAGACCTTCCAGCAAGTCGATATCATATGGGGATCAGAGGAAGAAGAAGCGTTGGCGGCATTGAGGAGTTTGTTCTTGGAAGACGATGACATGGATTGTTGTCTAATTATCGAGGAGGAGAAGGAGGAAGGCCCTACCATCCAAGTTGTGGAGAGAGGAACAATTATCAAGAACTGGAATGTTAGACCATCAATGGCCCCATGAGTCCCCGGGTATCAAGGCTGAATGACATTGTTTATTTTTTTTTTTAAAAAGAAAGAAATGGTTTCCTCTTTTGCATTTCTATTTTGTCTTAAATAATATTTTTTTAAGGTTCCAAAAATGTTATTTGAGTTATTGAAAATCATTTTGTTTGACATTTTTTGCTTGATGTTTTATTATCACTATTTTTCCTTTCATGTCTTTATCCCTACAGCATTGTTATTTCTTATCTTGATGAACCGACGACTGTGACATGTAATGAGACAACGCAACAAAAGGACAGTGATTCAGAAGAAGAAGAGGATGTAATACTTGAAGAGATCGTCAGAGAAGTAGAGAATTTTTAAAACAAACCCAAGTCCAACTTGGACGAAACTAAGATAGTTAACTTGGGAAATCCTGAAACCGTCAAAGAAACCCGCATAAGCATCCATTTTTCACCGTTAGAAAAAGAGGAGTACACTCGGTTCCTGAAGGAATATGAGGATATATTTTCATGGTCATACGACGATATGACAGGTTTGAGCACATCCATAGTGGCTCACAAGTTACCGACAAATCCAACGTATCCTCCAGTGAAGCAAAAACTCAGAAAATTCAAGCCAGACATGAGCCTGAAAATCAAGGAATAAGTTACTAAGCAAATCAAAGCCAACGTCCTCAGGGTAGTTGAGTATCCAACTTGGCTAGCCAACATTGTGCCAGTTCCAAAGAAGGACGGGAAAGTTAGAGTCTGTGTTGATTATCGGGATCTAAACAGAGCAAGTCCCAAGGATGATTTCCCGCTACCAAACATACATATTCTGATCGATAATTGTGCCAAGCATGAACTCCAGTCTTTCGTGGATTGCTTCTCCGGTTACCATCAGATCTGGATGGACGAGGAGGATGCTGAGAAAATGGCTTTCATTACACCATGGGGTGTGTAATGTTTCAATATGATGCCATTCAGCCTAAAGAATGTTGGGGCCTCCTACATGAGGGCCATGTCTACTATTTTTCATTACATGATACACAAAGAAATCGAGATATATATGGATGATGTCATTATTAAATCCAAGAAGGCCACAGACCACATAGCAGACTTGAGGAAATTCTTCGACAGACTGCGGAAGTACAACCTAAAGCTAAACCCTGCAAAGTGTGCATTCGGGGTTCCCGCCGGAAAGCTATTGGGATTCATCATCAGCCGCCAGGGAATAGAATTATATCCATCGAAGGTCAGATCCATCCAAGAATTACCACCGCCAAAAATCAAGAAAGATGTATGAGTTTCCTGGGACGCCTTAACTACATCAGTCGTTTCATAGCACAGTCCACAGTAATATGTGAGCCAATTTTCAAAATGTTGAAAAAGGACGCTACAACTAGTTGGACCGAGGATTGTCAAAAGGCTTTTGACAAAATCAAGGGTTACTTATCAACACCACCAGTTTTGGTCCCGCCAGAGCCAGGTAGACCACTGCTACTTTACCTTGCCGTGCTAGATGGAGCTTTCGGCTACGTTCTAGGGTAGCACGATGGGACAGGAATAAAAGAACAAGCCATCTACTACCTGAGTAAGAAGTTTACATCTTATGAAGCATGGTATTCTCTGTTGGAACGAACCTGTTGTGCCTTGACCTGGATAGCTAAGAAGTTGAGGCATTACTTCTGTTCCTATACAACATATCTCATATCGAGAATGGATCCCTTGAAGTATATCTTTCAGAAGCCTATGCCCACTGGCGAGATGGCTAAGTGGCAAATCTTGTTGAGTGAATTCGACATTGCCTATGTAACTCAAAAAGCAGTCAAGGGACAGGCACTGGCAGACCACCTTGCTGAAAACCCTGTGGGAGGAGAATACGAACCCATGGAAACGTATTTTCCCGATGAAGAGGTATCATTCGTAGTAGAAGACATTGTTGAAGCCTACGATGGTTGGATAATGTTCTTTGACGGAGCGGCAAACTCAAAAGGAGTCGGCATTGGAGTCGTCTTGGTATTAGAAACTGGTCAATATCCGGTATATGCGAAACTCAGATTCCCTTGCACCAACAACATGGCGGAATATGAAGCTTGCATATTAGGACTCAACATGGTTGTTGACATGAGCATTCAGGAACTGCTAGTAATCGGCGATTCAGATCTATTTGTGCACCAGGTGCAAGGAGAATGGGCTACCACGAATTCCAAGATATTGTCATATCTGCACAATGTGCAGGAATTGAAGAAAAGATTCACAAAGATAGAGTTGGGACATATTCCCAGAAGTCAAAATGAGTTTGCTGATGCATTGGCCGCTTTGTCATCAATGATACAGCATCCGAAAAAGAACTTCATTGATCCTATCCCAGTAAGGATCCATAATCAGCCGCCATATCGTGCTCATGTCGAAGACGAAACAGATGGAAGGCCTTGGTTCCATGACACAAAGAGTATTTGGCAAAAAGAGAATACCCGGAGCATGAAAGCCATACTCAGAAACACACGCTTCGGAGATTATCCAATCATTTCTTCCACAATGGAGGAAACTTATACAAAAGAACTCCTGATTTGGGACTGTTAAGGTGTGTCGATGCAAAAGAAGCTTCAAATTGCTCGAGGAGATACATGCTCCTGCATATGAATGGCTTTGTACGCGACCGGATTATTTGTCGGTTCGGAGTTCCAGAGTCCATCATCACTGACAATGTCGCCAATCTCAACAGTGATTTGATGAAAGCCCTATGTGAGACTTTCAAAGTCAAGAACAAGAATTCCACAGCATATAGACCTCAAATGAATGGAGTTGTGGAGGCCGCCAACTAAAATATCAAGAAGCTACTGAGGAAAATGATAGAAAATCACAAACAATGGCACGAGAAGCTACCGTTCACTTTATTGGGATATCATACCACAGTCCGCACATCAACCGAGACAACTTCTTACTTGCTGGTTTATGGTAATGAAGTTATTCCCGCCAGAGTGGAGATTCCTTCCTTGAGAATCATACAAAAAGATGAGCTCAGCGACGCAGAATAGATAAAGAGCCTTTATGAATAGCTAGCCCTCATAGATAAAAAGAGGATGAATGCACTATGTCACGGGCAACTTTATCAGAACAGAATGTCCAGAGCCTTCAACAAAAGAGTTAAGCCGAGACAGTTCACACCGGGGCAGCTGGTGTTGAACAAGATCTTCCCGCATCAAGATGAATCCAAAGGGAATTTCTCTCCCAACTGGAAAGTTCCTTACATGGTTCACAGGGTACTGACAGGAGGAGCCCTCATACTCGCAGAAATGGATGGAGAAGTCTGCCAAAACCAATCAATTCAGATGCAGTCAAGCGATATTATGTGTAAATTGTTTATGTTTTTCGCATATGATGTAAATTGAACTACGCTCGACCTGATTCCCGTTTAAGAGGGGATACATAGGTAGCCATGTGGGTTCGGTCACAATTCAATAAATTTCTATTTTTCCCCACAATCAGAAACTGGGGCAGAATTTTGAGGAGGATGCTCAAAATTTCGAAGCAAGTTCAGCTGATTGCAGCAAACATATAGAGCAGTCGGAAGTATCGTCCATTTAACTGAGGCACCCTCAAAATTCTACAGAAAAAGAAGTCTCAATGTCTTTGATCGTGTCATAGTCACTGGTTCATCTAACTAATTTCAAAACTATATTTTACTATGTCTTCGAAAACCATGCATTCTTTCTTTTGAAATAAACTTTGTTTAGCAAATGCTACCCCGATAATTTTGACAGGGTCTTCAGACAGAGCGAAGCAAGTCAAGCAAGCCGAAGGGGGAACGAACCGACCTCCCCGTTACAGAACTTACAATTTTTCTTTGAATGTAGGAACAAGGAATATGCACACCTTGGAATCACAGTCTTCATAACAAAAAGGATACCGAAATCATTTCCAGCTAAGAAATACTCTGCCATCATCTATTATTCGTTCATTGCATGAGACTAAGCTCTGTCTTAATCTTGCACGAGGCTAAGCCATGCCTCCCTGTTTGTATAAGGCTAAGATCTGCCTTCCATTTGCATGAGACTAAGTCCTGTCTCAAAATTGCATGACGCTAGCCCTACCTCCATATTTGCATAAGGCTAAGAATTGCCTTCACTTTGCATGGGACTAAGCACTGCCCCGAACCTTGCAATGAGACTAAGATCTGTCTCAATCTTGCATGAGGCTAAGCTCTGCTTCCATATTTGCATAAGGCTAAGCAATGCCTTCACTTTGCATGAGACTAAGCTCTGTCTCAATCTCGCATGAGGCTAAGCCCTGCCTCCATATTTGCATAAGGCTAAGCAGTGCCTTCACTTTGTATGGGACTAAGCCCTGTCCCAAATCTTGCATGAGACTAAGCTATGTCTCAATCTTGCATGAGGCTAAGCTCTGCCTCTCTATTTGCATAAGCTAAGCACTGCCTTCACTTTGCATGGGACTAAGCCCTGTCCCGAATCTTTGCACGAGACTAAGAACTGTCTCTCTTGCATTGTATCTCCTCTTCTCTCTGGCTAAGATCTGCCCTTAACTTCATACAAGACTAAGACATGTCTTTTTTCTTCTAGTATCATGTCTTTGCACTTCATGGACTGAAATATCGCCAACTTGTCTGAAGGCATCATAGTCTTAAGGCACTATCCTCATAGCCGGACGACACCATGCCATGGCCTGAGGGTCTCTCAAACTTGCATATCATTATTCAAAGGCGTCATGGTTTGGAGGCACCATTTTCATGGCTCGATAACATCATCTCATAGCCTGCAAATCCCTTACTGCACAATTCATGGCCCAGGACATCATGGTCTAAAGATGTCATCATCAACCGTCCAAGGACAATACTCATGGTCTGAAGGGAATTTGCATCATGTTTAAATTTATGTAAAGATATATGCTTGTAGTACATCTCTTATTTGCATGCAACCTGATTGAGCAGCCATTACCCGGCAAGAGCAGTCCCACTCCAGTACCTTCAAATTATTCCCAACCTGACCGCTCACCGAAACCGTTTCACCTATTCCAAAACCTTGTGTACGTTCTTGCGATAACTTCATCGATATATTCCACCGGTGAATCTAGAACTAATTATGTCCTGATTCCTATAAAACCAAGGATATGTAGGCAGCTCTGAAATCGGAGTGCGTCCTATGTCTCTCAAATCACCTAACTCGGTCAAAATTGGCCATCATGTCTTTACCCGACAACTCTTGCATCCTTCCCGAGTAAAGAGGGCAGTTGTTGATACCCAATTTTTTTCCATATTATTTTCAAAATGCATATCTATCTCCAAAATAGTGCGTGAGCATCAATTAATATTTTTCCATAATTCCTGCATTTTCCTAAGGATTTTTATTAATTTATCCCAGTATTTTATTATATAAATAATTACGAATTGCATCACAATTGGTTTCATAATGATTTTATGGCCTAATTTTGTCATTTACATCTATACCAAGCTTTAATTATTGCATGAATAGCCATATTTATATTTTCGTACATATTTCACCAGAAAGATAGCTTTTTATATTTTTATAATACTAAGTAATTATTTTTATGCATGAAAATCATTTTTATAATTTATTAATCATTTTTTACAAATTATTTTATTAATTAATTGGGTATTTAACAAATAGCCCCTTTCAATTTCGTTTTAACCCAATTACACAGCCCAATTACTTAAAATCCCAGCCTAGTCCGCCCCAGCCCAAATTAAACAACCCATGCCCGACCCAGAACCTTCTCTAATCGTGGTTGTTGATCTCTGAGATCAACGATCCACATTATTCCTTTCCTTTTTTAGTTTAAGCCCAACCCTAACCCCCTCATTTTCTTTTGTTCTGCCGTCTTCGTTCTCCCTTACCTCCCCATTTCTCTCTCAAGCACCCTCCCCCCCTCCAAAACCTAGTTGCCGTCACCGAAAACCACTCGTTCATGGGGTTACTCTGTAATTTTCGACCCCTACCGGCCTCTCTCCTCTTCTGGATGTTCGATTATGTTGATTTATGGAATAATCTCGAAGAGATTCAACCCAGATTTTGTTCAAAACAGTTTCATAGGCCTACCTATGGCCATCTCCGTTTGTGAGTATTATTTTCTCTGTGTTTATGGCTCGAATCTATGATTTTAAACCAGGTTCCTTTCGTCTCTGTCTTTTTTTTAAAACCCTAATCTTATACTACTCGAATCTGTTCAGATCCTTGTAGATCTGAGGTATTCTTAAGTTCTTTTGCAATTTTTCTTTAAAACTTCCTGTGTTTCCTTACTATTGACCGAGTTTTTTATCTTCTAAAAGCTAGGTTTTCATCATTTTAAAGTTTTTTCAAAATACCAAGTTTTTAAGTGTTTAAACTTGATTCTCTTTACTTGCCGATCGTTTCTCATGTCTATGCCCTAACCCTAGGTTTTTCTGCTTATTGCATTAATCGCTTCAATATTTTCCCGTTATTGTTTATCTCAGTCAATCAATATATATTGACTGATTTTATTTAGGGTTCAAATTATATTTTCCTATTAAAATTAGTGTTTCTCTGTGATTTTACTTATTTTCCTTATTTGTGACTTTAATTAGTACTACTTGCCCTAATTAGACTATTAGTCTGATTTAGGGATTTAATTGACTCCAATATGGTCAGTAATTGATTCACTTACCTTATTTGAATCCCAATTTGAGTCATTAAGGGATTCTCCCTAATTTAAGGGGTCTTTTCCGGATTCTTTTGTGTGAATTGATTGAGTTAATTCCTCAATTAACTGATTGATTACCTTGTTTTATGAACTCTGATTTATTCTTTACCCTAATTGTTTTACTTTGCTAAGAGCTATATAAACCCCACTCTGATTTTTCTTTAAGACACGAACACATTCAGAAAGAAACACACACACACAAAAAAAAAACTCTTGCTCTTATTCAAACCTTTCTGTTAGTTGTGTTTGTTACACTGTCTAGCCAGCTAAAAGCCAAGGCTAGGCTATTGGGTTATGCATACTTTCACCTTCTTGTTGTTATTTCTTAACTAGTATGTCCCCACTCCTATTATCATTCCATATGTTGTGTAGATACATCTATGTGCTTTCCTATTTATTGCTCCCAATCAAAATGACTATTTATGTGTAGTTAAATTCCTGTCTTTCCTATTTAGTGATCTCAATTTGCATGACTACTTCTGTGTAGTAGGCCTATGTCTTTCCTGTTTATTGCTCTTACCAACATGTTTATCTCTGTCATTAGGTCCTATTCAGTATGTTAGTAATTTGTCTGTCAACCTGCCTTTGCCTGCATAATGTCTCTGTTAACCAGCTTGCCTCAACTCTTATGACATTATCTTGTCCAATATGTCAGTCTGGTTCATGCATGTTCTTATTTGGTCCAGGATACTAATCCACTTGTTCTCAACTAGCATACTTTCATTCTTGCCCAGTTTCATATCTTCCTGATTAAGGACTTCTATGTTCCCAACCCCTTCTACCCGTCTCTGTGTAGTTGTCTGTTTATTATTCTGCTCCCAGCATGCTATATGCCCACCTAGTAATAACTAATAAACTAGTTCAATCCTAGGCAATGTGAAATTTTGCTTGAAGTGGTTGTGATCCTATTTCTGTATGTTGTTTGATTGTTGGAAACTTTTGTTAGAACTTCAAAGTACTGGAATGCCTCTGTTTATTCCTATAAACTTCTAAAATTCAAACTGTTTTCCTAAAACTATCCCCTATTTTCATATACTATTTTCAACTCCTACTCTTAGACTTCTAGGGTCCTTCCCCTCCCGTGTGAGCGCTGCCTAGGAGTCCATGAGACTCCTCCGAACTCTGACACACTGGGGCTGGCTTTTCCACACTTGTTCACCAAACTATTACTTTAAAAGGGTTCTGGTGTAAGCATTGCCCGGGGTCCCTGTGGCCCTTGGGAACTTTGACACACTAGAAGACCATTTTGTATACTATGAGATACTGGCACACTTCAGATTTGGTTGAAGGCCTGGATTTCCAGGTTTACTGTTGGGCCTATCCAGGCTCCCTATAGCATAGTGATTTCATTCGTTAATTCATTGATATTTGGTATGTAATAATAATTCTTGTAAAAACAGATATTGGCGTTATTAGTAAAACTGGGAGGGACTTCTATATATAAATTTGTGGGGATCGGGTAGAAATCATGCCCATAGGATTGTTATGATTATCTATATGCATTAGAAACAATGTCTATAGGGGTTGTCTCATTCTTTGAAATCCTCTATTTCACTTTTGCATTAGAAATCCTGCTTCTAGGTCATTTACCAATTCTGCATCAATAATCATGTTCTCAAACCATCATGTGTGCATTAGAAATCACGTGCCTAGGAATTCCCTTGTTGAATTTGCTTGAAAACTGGCTAACCACGTTATTCGCCTAGATATCATGCCTATAGGAAGAACATATAAAAATCAGTTTAATCACTTAGTCGTCATGCCTATAAGGAATAAGTATAAAAATAGTTTGACACTTAAATATCATGTTTGTAGATATAAATATGTAAAATCAATTTCTGTGTTTATATCTCCTGAAGTAATGCTTGTGATCATTTTCAGTGCATATACAACATTCCTATAGGGTCTAAACAGATAAAAATCTGCATGTTATAAATCAATCGCTAGTTTATTATTATGGTTTGATTCCCGCTTAGATACTATGTCTATAGGATCCTGCCCATTTATCACCTAGGCAGACCTGTAGATTGATTAAAGTTTTGAAGTTTAAAACTGTGTTTGTTTGACTACCTACAAACTGCCCAGATCCAGTAAGTAATAAAATCAGTAGGCAGACTGATTAGGCATTCATTGCCTCGTCTTAATAAAATGCTGCATATTCTGTTTTGTGTTCATCTAGATATCCTGCTATAGGACTTTAAATCGTTTAAAACTGTTGTTTGAGGCGTGCAATTATTTATTTACTTGTGGAGGTAAATCAGAGCCCTTTAATTGTTCCTTATGTTATAGTCCAATTTGCTTTTGTTTGACGCCTAGTTTTCTCCTTTTAAGCACCATAGGCGAGTCTAGAACCACCTTAATAGAGGTCTTAAGCACCTCCAGGGCCATAGGCAAGGGACGGGTAATGCACGCATAGGGTACGTACTCGATACTATTAGAATGCTTAGATAATAATTAAGTAGAGGGTAATTGGGTAGTAAAGGATATGATGACCTGTGCGCTAATGCTACGCGTAACACCTCTATTTGAGGAAAGTTTACCGAGTATTGTACAGAAGTGATCCTATAGGCTAATAAACCTAGGACCCCCTTATTCCCACTTTTTAAAAAAATCTTTATTTGTTCAAGTTGCTTTATGACTAATTCACTTAAATTGAGTTTGACCGGGACCCACTATTGTGGACCTCGAGGGGTGCCTAACACCTTCCCATCAAGGTAATTTCGAGCCCTTACCCAATCTCTGGTAATGTAAACCGATTTATGAGTTATCTTCTTTAGGTGACCGAACTCACCTTAAATCTGTTAGGTGGCGACTCTTCAAATTCTATACCACTTCCCAAAAGGAAATGAGTTGTCCCAGAATATCAAAACCCCAATTTCGCGAGAAAAAGGGGGGTGCGACACATGTAGCGTTAAATAAATCATAAGTGAGCAATTATATTCACAAGTATGTATATTCATATGTGAGAAATTATGTAATATGCACTTAAATACTCTTTAAACCACGCCTCAAATGTAGAATATACAGCACCATGACCAAATTGACTCACGAAGTCACCGAGCGACGCATTGAAAATTATTTGTTAGTTGCATCAACAAAATTAAATATGTGATGACCCGGCCGGTCGTCTTAAGAATTAACGCCCCGATCCCCTATTAACTATTTTCCCCAAGTCTATCTCTGCTAAATTGAATTGCCGGGACGTTCGGTTTGAGTTTCGGAGAGTTTTGGGACACTTAGTCCCTAAATGAGAGCTTAAGTGTTGGAAAGTTGCCCGTAGATGGAACAGTGTGAAGACAGCCTCAGAATGGAAATCTGATGGTTCCGTTAGCTCCGTTAGATGATTTCAGGATTGGGAGCGTGTTCGGAATGCATTTTGGATGTCCATAGCTCATTTAGGCTTGAAATGCCGAAGTTTAAATTTTTGAAGTTCCGGTCCGATAGCGAGATTCTGATCCGAGGGTCGGAATGGAATTACGGAAGTTGCAGTAGTTCCTTCATGTCATTTGGGATGTGTGTGCAAAATTTCAGGTCATTTTGACGTGTTTGGTTAGGTTTTTGATCGAAAGCGTGTTTTGATGAAATTGGAAGTTCTTAGGCTCAAATCCTTGATTAATTCGAGATTCCGACGTTGTTTTAGGTGGTCTAAGGATTGGTACAAGTTTGAATGATGCTATGGGATACGTCCGTAGGTTTGGTTGAGGTCCCGGGGGCCTCGGGTGTGTTTCGGATGCTCAACGGGCCATTTCCTCCTATTTTTGAACTGTTGTTGCTGCTTCTGGTGTGCCTCTATCGCGTTCGCGAACTGCCCTTCGCGTTTGTGAAGGCTTATTTGACAACCAGGAACTTTTCTTCTTCACGTTCGCGTCCTCCTCCACGCGTTCGCGTAGAGTAATTTTAGAGGAGGACCAGTTTTCCTCATCGCGTTCGCGATCGGTCCCTCTGCGTTCGCGAAGCTTTAACTTTTCCTCCATCGCGTTCGTGGCTAAGCCATCACGTTCGCATAGCTCTAATTGGCCCTGAGGGATGAGCCTATTTTATTCATCGTGTTCGCGTTCCCCGTGTCGCATTCGCGTAGCCTTGTCAGCTCAGGCCTTCGCGTTCGCGTACTGCTCCTCGCGATCGCGAAGAGCAATCTTGGCAGCTTTTATTTTTATTCTTCGTAAACGCGTGACTTCCTCCGTGTTCACGAAGCTTTAAGTGCCTGGGTAGTATAAACATCTCAAAATGCGAGGGTTAGCCATTTTTACAAAAACTCAAGCTTGAGAGCTCGGATTTTAGAGAGATTTCAGGGGTTTTCAGAGGCAACGATTGGGTAACGATTCTAAACTTCTTTTTGCTTTTAACCCGCTAATCTAATCACGAATTCCTCTTCTAATTTCGGATTATTTGTATGGAGAATGGGTAAAACTTCATAGATCAAATTATGGGGTTTGAGTGGGTGATTGACCTCCAATTTGAGAGATTTTTATATGGTTAGACTCGTGAGAGTACGAGGGTTCTGAAAATATAAAATTTATCCAATTTTGAGATGTTGGCCTGAGGGGTGTTTTGGTCATTTTACCTAATTTCGCGCCTTAGCTTTGAATTAAATAGTAGAATCAGTTGCTTGAGATGTTATTTACGATATGTAATATGATTGTATAGATTTAGGCCATTTAGAGTTGGATACTCGTGGCAAACGTGTGGTTTCGAGTTGATTTTGAGCCGGTTCGAGGTAAGTGGCTTGTCTAACCTTGTGTGGGGGACCTTTCCCGTAGGATGTGATATTTGGTAATTGAATGCCTTGTACGTGAGGTGACTAGCGCGTACTTGTGCTAATTGTTGAAAAATCAGGTTTTACTATAAATATTTAGACTAAGTTTCTTTCTTACCTGCTTTATTCTACTTGCAATTATAGTCTATGTTAGCTTAGAAAAGCATGCCTAGTTGCCCTAAATTGCCTATTTGCTTAAGTTGCTTTAATTGTACTACGTGAAGCATGTTAGGCTAGAACTACTTGTTGCCTTGTATTTTTGCACTCTATTTCTGAATATCTTCTTATTGTGGTTGCGTATTTACATTGGGACTACGGATGTGGGATTCCGGTAGCTCCCCCCCTTGTTTGTTTACTTTAGGACTGCGGGTTAGATTCCCGATAGACCCCCTTGCATATTTACTTTGGGGATGCGGGTTTGATTCCCGATAGATACCCCTGCACATTGATATGATGGACTACGGGACGGTATCCCGGGAGATCCACTGGACAGTTGAGAAAAAGGACTACAGGACGGTATCCTGGGAGATCCTCATTGTTACCATTGTTATTGAGCTGTACATATTCCGTGTTTACTCTGTTCTTTGTGTTTTTGTTATTGCCTTGTTTAACCTGTCTTATTTCACTGTTGTACTCATTATTACTACATGTTTTCATACTGTAAATTCCTATTATATTGTTTAACCTCAATAGGGCCCAGACCTTCCTCGTCACTACCCGACCGAGGTTAGGCTTGGCACTTACTGAGTACCGCTGTGGTGTACTCATGCCCCTTCTGCGCATGTTTTTCATGTGCAGATCCAGGTACCTCCTCCCAGACGCACTAAACCCGAGGTTGAGAGATCTAGCAGAGACTTTGAGGTACATCAGCCGCGTCCGCAGACCAGGAGTCTCTATCTTATTCCAGCTTTTTGGACATTCTGGAGTTAGAGTAGTGTATTACATTCTGTTAGCTGTGTTTCCCGTGAGTTTCCGGGTTTTGGGGTGATATTGTAGACTTCCGCATTATTGGGTTGTATATGCCGAGCGGCATTTATATACAGTCTTTCTTTAGTTGTTCAGTTTTAATTAATTATTCCGCAAGTTATGTTGGTTTTTCGCATTGTTAGGCTTACCTAGTTATAGGGACTAGGTGCCATCACGACATGTTCACTGAGGGCGAACTGGGGTCGTGACAAAATAGTAGCCCATGTAAATTAATCTTACGTCAACACTTACTTAAGAAAGGGTTGAACTTCCGGACAATTTAGCAACACACGATTTGAAGCTGATTTGTACTCCATACTCCTTAGGCCCCTTTTTGTTCGATCTTTAGAACCTTGGCCTGGTTGATTGAATATGGACATTGGTGGATATAATAGATCAATCTCAATCACGACATTGTGTCGATTGGGTCTATTTCTATCACATGGCACATGACTGTCAAATTAGTAAGAACAAAAATGGGCAGTTTCCTTTGCAAGATAGGCTTCGCATATGGATCCGTCAATCCTTTTCATTTGTTTAACAAATCATTTACACTTGCTGATAGTCCTGCACATTGTAATATTAGATGATAACGTTAAAGAAAATTACAAGAATAAATCAAGGTTTGAACATTAACACTTGAATGGATATATCCACCTGCATTGCACCGTGCCTCCAATTCGCGCCTCGTGTACAAAGTGAATTGGAAGGTGTTCCATCACATCAAAGAAACCACATGGAAAAATCCTTTCCAGCTTATTACTGATTACAGGAATATTCCGATTCATTTGAAATAGGTTTTCTTCCCTTAATGTGGTAGAACATAAGTCTTTGAAGAACAAACTTATCTCTGTGATGGGTTTCCATATATTTTCAGGAAAACCACAAAATGCAATAGGGATTAAGGTTTCTATGGATATATGACAGTCATAACTTTTCATATGAGTCAGCTTTCCCTCAACCATATCGACACAGTTTCCCAGGTTTGATGCATATCCCTCGAGCATCTTTAGGTTTGTAACCCACTCACAAATCTGTCGTCTTTGTTCCAAAGTGAATGTGTAGCTGGCCTTGGGCTTGAATACCTTACCATTGTTTCCAGACTGCAAATGTAATTCAGATCGGCTGCAATATTCTTGTAAGTCCAGTCTAGCTTTCGGGTTATTGTTTGTCTTATTCTTATCATCCATCACTATGTTGGAAAAATTGTCAAAATATTTCTTCTCAATATGCATGACGTCAAGATTGTGTTGGAGAAGATTATCCTTCCAATATGGAAACTCCCAAAATATGCTCTGTTTTGTCCAGTTATGAGTAACACCATATCCAGGAAATCTAGAAGGTGGGGCCTCGGTAACTTTAGTGAAGTTCTGAACCCTCTCCCAAATTTTCTCACTGGAATAAATTGGAGGTGGCAAATCATGTTCACCTGTATTCTTTTTGAATGTGTTCTTCATCCTTCTGAACTCATGATCAACTGGAAAGAACTGATTGATGACAATAAAACCATGACTGCTTTCGGCCATGTCTTAAAGTGAACGCTTTACCATTTTCCCTGCAGTAAGTACATGCTAACTTTCCGGCAGTCATCCATCCAGACAACATTCCATACGCATAAAATCATTAATGGTCCACATTAAGTTTGCGTGCAAGTTGAAATTTTGCTTAGTTGATATATCATATGTCTCAACTCCAGCATACCACAACTGTTTAAGCTCATCAATTAAAGGTTGAAAATATACATCAATCAAACTCTTTGGACTGCGGGGACCGGGAATAACACAATTTAAAAAAGTATATGGACTAGTCATACACATTTTAGGCGGAAGATTATACGACGTAATAAAGACCGGCCAACATGAATATGGTGTTGCAGAAACAGAAAATGGCGTAAAACCATCATCACACAAACCCAACCGAACATTCCTGGTTTCGCTAGCATAATCCGGATACATCCTGTCAAAATGCTTCCAAGCTTCCCCATCTGAAGGATGACACATAACACCGGGCGACCTTCTACTTCATAGTGCCATCTCATATGAGGAGCGGAACTCATCGATGCGCACAACCTCGCTAATCTAGGAATAAGAGGTAAGTAATGCATCAACTTCACAACAGCCTTCTTCTCGCTAGAATGCTACTTAAAACGAGGTTTTTCACAAAATTTACAACTTTCTAAATCTGCATCACCCTTATAATCCAACATGCAACCATCTTCACAACAATCGATTCTCAAAGACAAGAGTCCTAACTTAGAAACCAATAATTTAGCCTTATATAAATCTTCAGGTATGTTGAAAATTAGGTCAACTAGTTCACTCATAAGGCCAATGAAAGAACGCATTCCCTCTTGAGAAATATTGGGATTTGATTTGATACTTAATAATCTAACCGCAACAGAAAACTGAGAGTGCATACTCCCTTCCCTTAGTGGACGACTAGCGGCCTCAAACTGTTCATAAAAATATTTTGCCTCTTCGTTAGGAGGTTGTTCAACACTTTCATGGGTTTCAAAATTGAAGTGCATCCCAAAAGCATCTGCAACCATTTCATGGTATCTAGGATGTTGAACGTTATTCCCCACCGACCTACTACTTTCACCAACAACTACGTTATGAAATACACCATCACTACCATCAATCTCTCCATGACTAGTCAACACAAAATAATTATCCATAAACCCTTTTTTATAAAGATGAGTCTTAACATCCTCCGATCCAAAAAAATTCAAACACTTGCACTTCACACAAGGACACCTAATCAACCCTCCAATCCAAAACGATTCAAGTGACATTGCATGCATAATAAACTCCTTAACCCCTTCTATAAATTCCTCCCTCAAAAACCAACGATTAGGATAATTCCTATTATACATCCAACTACGATATTCCATCTACATAAAGAACAAATAAATTACATGTTATATTAATCATAATTCAAATTAATTTATAGAATTAAGTAGCATAATAAATTATAATTTGTTAGCACACTCAATTAATCTAGAATAATTAGTTAAGCCCTAATTAACTAATTATTAGTTAAGCATAATTAGCATAATTAATTAATTATAATTTGTTAGAACACTAATAGAACAATATTATCCCCTAAATTAGACTAATTCAATTATACTAACTCAAGGTTCATAATTTAAGGTAGTTCTATCATTAATCTGAATTCTATCAAGAACCATAAGTTCATAATTTAAAGTAGTTCATAATTTATACATTAAATTCATAATTTATACCTTAATTCTAAATCTAATGTAGTTCAAACCAAAGACCCTAAAAAATTATAATTTTAGTTAGTTCAATTCTAAATCTAAATCTAAATCTAATGTAGTTCAAAAATCCTATTTATTCACATAAATCCTCAATATACAAAAACCCTAAATAATTACATAAAAGCAAATTCCAAAAATAAAAAAAAAATAAAAAAAGTCTAATAATTACAATTTTTTGATAAGGTACACTTTAATTACAAGGTAGTTCAAAAAATTACATAAAATGATATTAATTAGGAAAGCAATAAATTAAAAATAAAAAGAGTAATAAGGTAGAACACTAACCATGAAAGAGAATGGTAGTGACAATGGTGGAGGCGACATGCCTCCAAAGTCAATCACACATGCTCTGAGCATGTCCTCCAATATTTGAACTGTCCGTTCCGACTGCCCGTCGGTCTGAGGGTGGAATGTTGTGCTGAGCTCTACACGGGTGCCCAACTCACTTTGTACGGCTCTCTAGAAATGCGAAGTGAACTGAGGACCTCTATCTGATATGATGGGTACAGGCACACCGTGCAACCAAACTATCTCCCAAATGTAGATCTGGGCCAACCTCTCAGAAGTGTAAGTAGTGGCTACTGGAATGAAATGTGCTGACTTGGTCAACCTGTCAACAATAACCCATACTGCATCGAACTTCCGCAAAGTCCGTGGTAACCCAACTACGAAGTCCATAGTGATGCGCTCCCATTTCCATTCAGGTATAGTCATCTGCTAGGCCTCCTGGCCTTTAGTGCTCATACTTAACCTGCTGACAATTTAGGGACCTAGCTACATACTCCACTATGTCTTTCTTCATCCGCCATCACCAATAATGATGCCTCAGGTCATGATACATCTTCGTAGCACCTGGATGAATAGAGTACTGTGAACTGTGTGCTTCCTCTAGAATCCTCTCTCCCACGCCATCAAAGTTAGGAACACATAGGCGACCCTGGAGTCGCAGAACACCATCCTCGCCAATAGAAACCTCCTTGGCATTATCCTGTAGCATTGTCTCTCTTAGAACTGCCAAGTGCGGATCATCAAACTGCCAAGCCTTGATTTGTCCCAATAATGAAGACTGAGCGACAGCACACGCAAGACTCGACTGAGCTCTGAAATGTCCAGCCTCACAAGTCTGTTAGGTAAGGACTGAATGTCCAAATCTAGTGGCCTCTCCTCCGCTGAAATGAATGCCAAGCTGCCCATACTCTCTGCCTTCCTACTTAAGACGTCTGCAACCACATTCACCTTGCCCAGATGATAAAGAATGTGATGTCATAATCCTTCAGTAACTCAAGATACCTACGCTGCCTCAAATTAAGTTCCCTTTGCTTGAACAAGTGCTTCAAATTGCGGTGGTCTGTATAAACCTCACAAGACACACCCATACAAGTAACGCCTCCAAATCTTAAGAGCGTGAACAATCGCTGCCAACTCTAAATCGTGCACGGGGAAGTTTTTCTCATGAATCTTCAGCGGACGTGAAGCATATACAATAACTCGTCCCTCCTGCATCAATACACATCCCAAGCCAACGCGTGAAGCGTTGCAATAAGCTGTATACATCCCCGAACCGGAAGGCAACACTAGAACTGGTGTTGTGGTCAAAGCTGTCTTGAGCTTCTGAAAGCTCACCTCACACTCGTCGGACCATCGAAACGGGGAACCCTTCTGGGTCAATCTAGTCAGAGGTGCCGCAATGGATGAAAAGCCCTACACAAACCGGCAATAATAACCTGTCAATCCCAAGAAACTCCTGATCTCGATCGCTGAAATAGGATGAGGCCAACTCTGAACCGCCTCAATCTTCTCGGGATCCACCTTAATACCCTCTCCTGATACAACATGCCCCAAGAATGCCACAGAATCTAACCAAAACTCACACTTGGAGAACTTAGCATACAATTTCTGTTATCGCAAAGTCTGGAGCACTACTCTCAAATGCCGCTCGTGCTCCCCCAGGATATGTGAGTAGATCAAGATGTCATAAATGAAGACAATAATAAAGAAATCACTATAAGGATTGAACACCCTGTTAATAAAATCCATAAATGCTGCTGGGGAATTAGTCAAGACAAAATACATCACAAGAAACTCCTAATGACCATATCTAGTACGGAAGGCAGTCTTCGGAACATCTGAGTCCTGAATCTTCAGCTGATGGTACCCCAATCTCAGGACAATCTTAGAAAACAACCTAGCACCATGCAACTGGTCAAACAAATCATCGATGCGCGGCAACGGGTACTTGTTCTTGATGATAACTTTAATCAACTGGCGGTAGTCAATACACATCCGCATAGTCCCATCCTTCTTCTTCACAAACAACACTGGGGCACCCCAAGGTGATACACTCGGTCTGATAAACCCCTTGGCTAGCAACTCCTCAAGTTGTTCTTTCAATTATTTCAATTCTTTCGGAGCCATACGGTACGGTGGAATATATATAGATTGGGTGCCTGGAGCCAAGTCAATACAAAAATCAACATCACGATTTGGCAGCATGCTTGGAAGGTTAGAAGGAAACACATCGGCGAACTCCCGGACTACCGGTACTGAATCAATCATCGGAGAACCTGCGGTGGTGTCCCGTACATAAGCTAGATAATCCAAGCAACCCTTCGCGACCATACGTTGAGCTTTCAGAAAAGAAATAACCCGACTAGTTGCACTAACTGAGGAATCTCTCCACTCCAATCTCGGCAACTCGGGCATGGCTAAAGTAACAGTCTTGGCATGGCAACCTAGGATGGCGTGATAAGGAGATAACCAATCCATGCCCAGGATGACCTCAAAGTCGGTCATATCAAGTAATAGGAGGTTCACTCTAGTCTCGAATCCACAAAATGTGACCACACAGGACCGATAGATCCGATCCACAACCACAGAATCGCCCATAGGAGTGGACACATAAATAGGAGTACCCAAGGACTCACGAGAAATATCTAGGAAATGAGAAACAAAGATGATACATATGAATAGGTAGACCCTGGATCAAATAATACGAAAGCATCCCTTCCGCAGACGAAAATAATAGATGTGATAACGGCATTTGAGGCCAATGCATCTGGTCTCGCCGGAAAAGCATAGAATCTCGCTGGAGCGACGGCTGGCTGGCCTCCACGTGAATAAATAGTAGCTGGCTGAATTCCCCCTTCCTGGCCTCCACCTCTAGGAAGGTCCCTACCAACCTGTCCCCCGCCTCTGGGTGGTCGATGCCGTAATCATAGGCTGATGACTCTGCTGCACTGCCTTGCCCCGAAGTCTGGGGCAAGTTCTCTTCATGTGACCCATATCTCCACACTCATAACAACCTCTCAGCACCATAGACTGTTGCCTTGAAGACTGGCCCTGATGGCCGGAATACCCACTGGAGGAACCTTGGACGGTTGGGGGACGGTATGAACTCTCTGGAATGGCACTGAAATAAGTGCCGGAAGAACCCTAATGACCAAAATACCCGCTGGAGGAACCCAGAATGGCTGTGGGCGATAAGAACTCTCTGTCATCACACTGAAATAAGGCCTCACCGGAGCACCTCGATGAGGTGGTGGTGGTGCTGAATATGGGGGCATGCTGGGCTGACCCCTCCCAAACTGACCTCTGCCCCTAGCCGGGGCACCTCTAAACTCTCCAGAAAACCAGGCCCTCTTGTCCTGCTGCCCCTTCTCCCTACTCCTTATACGGTAGCCCTCAATTCTATGAGAAATCTACACTACCAGCTGATAAGGAGTCCCCATCTCAACCTCTCGGGACATGTTGGCCCTAATGCCAGAGTGCAATCTTGCAACAAACCTCTTCACTCTCTTTGCATCGGTAGGAAGTATCATGAGTGCATGACGAGACAACTCAGAAAACCTCGCCTCGTAGTCGGTCACCAACATATGACCCTGCTCAAGCTGCTCAAACTGGTACCGCGGCTCTTCCCTCTCGGAGGATGGGATATACCTGTCCAAGAAAAGCTGAGTGAACTGCTCCCAGATGATAGGAGGAGAACCCGCTGGTCTACCAAGAACATAAGACTAGCACCACCTACGGGCCCTGCCCTCCAGCTGGAAAGTAGTGATGTCAACCCCGTGAGACTCCAATATCCTCATGTTGTGCAGTCTGTCCCTGCACCTATCAATGAAATCCTGAGCATCCTCATGACGCTCACCTCCGAAGACAGGAGGGTGTAGCATGGTCCATCTGTCCAATAACTTCCGCGGATCGTCGTCTGCAGCTGGTCTGGGCTCAGGTTCCACTGCTGCAACTGGTTGGGCCCCATCCGCGGGTAGTGTACCCGGAGTCTGATATACCGCAGCCACATGTCCTGGGGCCTGGGACGTAGGGGTCTGTGCTCCCCCTCCCTCCTGAGATGTGGCTGGGTCTGCTGGAAATAAACCATCCTGAGTCATGGTATCCATGGACCGTAACATACGACCCATGACCTCCTGGAAACCTGGTGCTGTCATAAAATTCATCGGGGTAGGCTCAGTTGCAGGCACCTCGCCCTGCTCCTCAATGATAAGATCCCCGACAGGATTCGCCGGTGGTGCAACTTGGGCAGCTCTGGGACGCCCTCGTCCCCTACCTCGGGTCGGTACCCTCCCACGGCTTCTACCTCAGCCTCTAGCAACGGGGGGAGCAGCTCTTCCCGGGTTTGGAACATCTGTCGTGCGCGTCCTCACCATCTGTGAGAGAATAAGAGAAGGAAATTTAGTATACCATCAACTGCACGATAGAAGATGAATAAAGAGTAGTTTCCTAACACCTTATAGCCTCTCGAAGATAAGTACAGATGTCTCCATACCGATCCGCAAGACTCTATTAGGTTTGCCCATGACTTGTGAGACCTACGTGAACCTAGGGCTCTGATACCATTTTGTCACGACCCAAATTTCAATTTTAGGTCGCGATGGCACCCAACACCGATGTTAGGCAAGCCAACACTATTCAACTAGTGAGTTCCATTTACTTTACCAAACATTTCCAACATTTACTTAACTTAAATCGATAAGCATTCAAAAATAACGAATAATTAAGGCAAGTTAAACTGAAGTGACCAAAAGAAGTCAAATTAAGAAATCACATCCCAAAAGAATATTCTACCAACGTGTGTGCCAGGAACTAGTGTCACAAGTATATAGGCATCTAGTATAATATACAAAAGAATATAATTACTCTACTGTCTGAAACAGAATAGACAGCAAATCAAAAGAGAGACTCCAACATGCTTCTGAACGGCATCATAAAGGAGCAGCTCACCGTGAAGTCTCGGCCAAGTATCAAGAACGCGCACCGGACGGGTAACTAGATGCACCTGCCTCAGATCCTGTACAATTAAGTACAGAAGTGTAGTATGAGTACATAAACAATATGTACCCAGTAAGTATCCCGTCTAACCTCGAAGAAGTAGTGACGAGGGGTCGACTTGACACTTACTAGGGCCAAACATCATATTTAAGTATGAGGCTAAGCATGAATATCCAGATTTAATAGCAGATAATGATAGGAAATGACAAGTCTTTCCATAAATATATATATCAATTTCTACCATTTCAGTTGGCAATTTATATTCCAAGGCGTTTAAGCAATTTATAATCACGAAAAAGTGCCAAGCAAATAGCATGCGCATATAATGCCGAGGATGTACGGCCCAATCCAACAGAATAACAAAATGTCAATTGCCGAAGGGTCGAACTGCACGAACCATAGATGCATATATTATCCCGCTCGCGAATCATCCATGCGACGTGGTCAAATACACATAAACACATCAAATAGCCAATCAAGAATTTATCAAGAAAAGCAATTACCCAAAAAAATGTAAACTTTTTTACAGTCAAGAGAATGGTGTTTAACCTTTTAAAAATTCATTTGCCAAGTTCGATATAAACCAAGCAATTTTGTTTGACAATAAAATTTCAAGTATGACAAGTAAAGCATGCTTTTGGGTCCTAAACTACCCGGACTTAGCATAATAGTATATACGCACGGACCCTCGTCACCTCGTGCGTACGTAGCCCCCATAATTAGGAGCACATATTTAATTATTTCGCCTATGGGGATAAATTCCCTCTTAAAAAGTTAGAAAGGAGACTTACCTTGCCCCAAGTTTACTCCCGAGCTCAAGAATGTTCTCAAACCCTCAAACCGGAGTCGGACGATCCAAAACTATTCAAATAGGGTAAGAGCTAGTCAATACAAACCCAAAAGTTCATATTCTAACTATTAAAGTAATTTCCCAACCTTAAATACAAGATTCCTAAAATCTACCCCCCGGGCTCACATGCCCGGATTCCGGAAATTTTCAAAGGAAATCGTTACCCATAACCTTAGGATCAATAATATGTGATTTTTACTAGATTCCATAACAAATTTCGTGGTTAAATCTTGTTTTTATCAAAACTCTAGATTTTACTCTAAACCCACAATTTTCACTAATTTACATGGTGTAATCTACCCCTAAGCTATGTATTTAACTCACATTAAGTAGAAATAATTTACCTCACAATGCCAGACTGAAATCCCCTCTTTGGAAGCTCCCAAATCGCCCAAGAAATGAATGAAATGCGTAAAAAATGAAACATTTCCCGTATTAAATGAAGGCACTGCCTTCAGTGATTTCCGCACCTGAAGTTAGGGGACTGCATCTGCGGTCTCGCTTCTTCGAGGGAAGGTCCGCATCTGCGAAATGGGGCATGACCGGCTAGGGCAGCACCTACGGACAGGCGAACGCACCTGCCGTTCGCTTCTGCAGAAAAGGGACCGAATCTGCGGAACCTGGGCTTCGCTCTTGGGCCGGATCTGCGTAGCTTCGCCCGCACCTGTGAGCTCGCACATGAGGCTGCCCAACCGCAGGTGCGGTCGCACCATAACTAGTGCACCAGCAGCTCATTTTGAGCTTGGACTCGACTCGCGCGACGTCTAAATGGCATCAGGGGCCTGCGAGGCCCCATCCAAATATACCAACAAGTTCTAAATCATAAAACAGACTCGCTCGAACCTTCAGAATTCCTGAAACAACATTAAAACTAGGAATCACACCCTAAAACCAATTGAATCAAACTTATGAACTTTAAGTTCTTCAATCTACTTCCAACATGCTGAAACGTCCTTATACTGCTAGGATTGATACCAAATTTTGCATGCAAGTCTTAAATGACATTACGGAACTATTTCCGATCTCGAAATTCCGTTTGGACCTCAATACCACAAAAACACGTTCCAAACCACAATTATAGAACTTCAAAACCTTCAAGAATCCAATTTTCACTATTTGGCGCTGAAATGCTCCCGGGTCATCCGAAACCCATTCCGAACATGCGCCCAAGTCCGAAATCATCATACGAACCTATTGGAACTGTCAAATCCCGATTCCGAGGTCGTTTACTCAAAATATTGACTGAAGTCAAACTTGGCCTTTCAAGCCAACCTTAAGGAACCAAGTGTTTCGATTCCAACCCAAACTCTTCCAAATCCCGAACCAACCATCCCCGCAAGTCATAAATAAACAAAAGCAAGTATGGAAAGTCTTATTTAGGGGCACGGGGTTCTAGAAAGGAAAACGAGTGGTCGGGTCGTTACAGTATCCAATTATATTAAGTTGTATTAATACAATTTAATTCAATTATAGTAAGTTTTAATCGAATATAATTGAATTTTCAATTGATCAAATTATATTGAGTTGTATCCAATTATATTAAGTTGTATTAATACAATTTATTTCAATTATAGTAACTTTTAATCGAATATAATTGAATTTTCAATTGATCCAATTATATTAAGTTGTATTAATACAATTTAATTCAATTATAGTAAGTTTTAATCAAACATAATTTTATTTTCAATTGATCCAACTATATTGATTTGTATCCAATTATATTAAGTTGTATTAATACAATTTAATTCAATTATATTAAATTTTAATCGAACATAGAATTTTCAATTGATCCACCGATCAAGCATTCGTGTATATATAGTATAGTATAGTATAGTATAGTATAGTATAGTATATATATATATATATATATATATATATATATATTAAATATTATTTATTTAAAAGCTATTTATATAAAGGGTGACAAAAACTGACCGACTTCGGTCAATACTATTATTAAATTTATATTTAATTTTTTTAAAATCATTTTTCCGGCCGGTCTCGGTCGAAAATATTTGATTATAACTTATTCCAGTTGGTTAATTAAATATATATAATTTTTGTTATATTAAAAACCAATTGCCTTGGGCGGGAAATAATAATTTCAAACTTTTCGACCAAATTCAGTCGGAAATTTGGAAAAATTTTAATCAAAAATTATTTTTGTGCATTATATACAAGTATGACCAGGTGCTGGTCAAATATTGATCAATTTCCAATCGAAATCGGTCGAAATTTTTATTTTTTTGCTGTGGGACCACTATTTCCGTTGTCAGAAATATTCTTGTTGACTTTTACGACCACTTACTTAATTTTCGACCGATTTCAATCGACATACCTTGGACAAAATATGCCAGTTTTCTAGTAGTGCAATAAACCAAACCGTTAATATAAATATCTGCCTGCCCATTAAGCACTCCTAATTTAAACACCAAATTTCTTGCCGTTTCAAGAGATTTTTGATAGTAATCTTTTTAGAATATTCACAAAGAAAATTTCCTATGGAGAGACTTTAACACCTTTTTATTCCGAACAATTATCTGTATTTGTCATATTGATATTTAATCTCCATTTTTAGAGCCTGTTTGGCCGTGAAAATTTCTTTTTCTTTTTTCCGAAATTAGTGTTTGGCCATAAAATTTTTAAGTTTCACTTAAGATGAATTTTGAAATTTTTCAAAAATTTGAAAAACTCCAAAAAACTGTTTTTCAAATTTTCACTCAGATCATCATCACTCACAAAAAATTAAAAACAACCCAAAATTATATTCATGTCCAAATACAACTATAATTTTCAAATATCATTTTTACTTGAATATTTTTTTTCACTTTTTTCTGGAATTTTACAATTCTTATGTCCAAATGCCCACTTAGATCCCTTACCTGTGTATAGAATAGAGTTTCCTTTTACTTTAATAGCCGTGTCCAAATTAAGTACAATAATAATAAACTTAGTAAATCTCATAAGTGATTTTGGAGAGGGTAGTATATATGCAGACTTTATTTTCATCCCGGGAGATAGAGAGATTATTTCTGAAAGACTTTTAACTCGTGAGGATGAATAGAAACAATCAAATATCAACAACAAAAGTCAAAAAAACGATAACAACAATGTAAGAACCAGAAAAATAGATGGAATGAATCAGCAACAATTGCAATAGCAACAAGCTGTCCAAATTAAGTGAAACGCAAATACTAAAATGAAAGATTAATTGAAGAATGCTGGCCAATATAGTTCTACCAGATTCAATTCTTATTAATCTGGTGGAACCTTATGCATCAGTTGGCAGATTGCAACTTTAATTTGAAACCATTTTTCTACTTAAGCAGCAAACCTCTCTTTGGTCCAGTGGTAGAGGGAGAGTGTCAGGACCGGATTCAGTCGAATTAGTAATTTTGATTCAAACCGTGTATTTATCTTACAAAATCTATTGAATATATATAAATGATTATTTTAAAACTCAACAACTCTTAAGGATTAGAATCCCGAACCCATAAGCGTAAAATCCTAGCGCTCTGCGTTTGACAGAAAAACAACTTCCGGTGGAAAGCATGAAAATGGTATACTATTCACTAGTGATCAAACTTTTGCTTCAATATCATCACTAAATTGTCTTAGAACAAGAAATACTTAGCATTTAAGTATTCATACTGTTACAAAGTCAGAGCCAGTAAGCTCCATCTTTTACTAGCAATTATAGTATAATTGCTTTTACAGTGGAGAAACACTTGTTATTTGCAACAAATCCACTCTTAAGCAGCATATCTGCTTATTTTGTGGAAATTCAGGTATTACAGATCACTAGAACTACTAAATACTTAAATAAACAAGACAAATCCNCCCCCCCCCCCCCCCCCCCCAAACCTCCACAAAATCAATACAAATAGCATACAGTTTATGGATATGTAGAGCTTCGCATGAGACTATAGTCAGTCGAACATTTGGAAAAATTAACATCAGCTTTGGAATCTTTCTTGTTCTTCTTCTTCTTGAAATGCTTAGAAACTGCTTTCAGTACCTTAACACACCCCTGCACATAATAACATAATCTAGTTAACGGCTAGAAAATTAGAGCAGCCCGTAAGCAGTAAGCTTCCGCTATGCGCGGGGTGACCACAAGGGTCTATTGTATGCTCTGCTGCCTTACCCTGCATTTCTGCGAGAGGCTGTTTTCACATCTCAAACTCGTGACCTTATCGGCGAAGCCAGAAATACTTTTAAGGATGTTCAAACTTGAAAGAGCTAATAAAAAATTCTCGACAAAGAATGTTCAATATGTATTTTATACATCTAAAATCAATGTGTTTCATAATATTTTGGTAAAAGGTAGTCGGTTGACCAACTTTATCCTTCAAAGCTATCTTCTTAACGGCTATAAAATTAACCCCAAAAAAAATAAGAAAAAGAAAAAACTAAGCAAAATCAGCAGCCTAGAGCTCAGATTCGTATCAGTACCTTTCTTGGGGTTGGAGTAGTGAAATCAAAAGCCTTGTTCTTTCTCTTCTTCAATTTCTGATATTCTTTCATATTCTCAGACACAGCAGTGGTGAACTTCCTCTTGATTTTTGCAGTCACTTTCTTGAAATTGGCTGCGCCGATACAGCCTGCTGAGACATCCTCGTACGACAGCTTTCGCGACAGATCCGAGCTCATTCTACGCTGTGCAGACAACGGTCGAGGTACTAGAGGAGACCAAATGGAACTCTGGGTATAGTCGAAATCGAATGCGGAGTTGTCTGGAAATTTGCAGAGCAAATCTTTGGACATGGAACACTGCAAATGCTCGATTACCATAACCAACGGATCTCCATAGGTGCTCATAATTCTGAAATTTTGGTTTGTCTGAAATTGGAAGTTTAAAGGTTGCTATGGAGATTGCTTAGCTTATGTGGAAAGAGAGGAGCAAATAAAGCAGAGAAAGTAGCCGTTACAACATTCGAAGATAAAGATTCGTCGTGTCATGATATTCAGATTTCAGATGCAAGTAAATTAGTTTATATTAAATATAAATATCTTAAGAGTTTTAGAAATTAAAACGGCAGTCCGGTGTAATAAGCTCCCGCATCAGGGTCGGAAAAAGAACTGGATTAGAAATTTCTATTGTACACAGTCTTGCTCTAAATTTCTGCCACAGGCTTTCACGGCTCGAACCCGTGACCTCTGGTCACATAGTTGAAATTATGTAAATTAAGTGTAATGGATATTGGAAATAAAGTTTTTACATTAAAACATAGTAATTTATTACTGTGAGCCAAAGTCGGACTCTCACAGTGAATAAAATGTCGGAAACCTGTATATTTTCATTTTACTCTTCAAAAAAAGAAAGATTTTTCAACTGACATTGAAAAATGAAAGATGTGAAAAGAAGATGCTAATTTGAACAATTAAGAAAAAGCAATATCTTTTGGCTATGGAATCATGAAGGTGTGAGTTGATAAAAATGTCATTTAATTGGAAAACTTCTAAGTAAACAGTGGCACTGTCCTCATAACTGTTTGATTCAAAATTTATCAAACAATTAGATTTTCAAGTATAATAGAGTTAATCGTCTTAGCCAATATTAATATTTAAAAGATTGTTTAACTAATTTTGTAGCAAGATATCACGAGTACTATTCAAATAGCAATAAATGAGCAACAATAAAACGATATTCAATGGCCCAAGAACAAAGAGAATAGCATTAAATAATAGTAAATGATAAATAAGCAAGTGAGTCAACCGAAAAGAGATGAGATTCTTTGATATTTAATTTTCTCTGACAATGAAAAATGGTTGATGAGCCTTTGAATATTTGGATTCTCCGTGAATCGTGGGAGAAAAGTTAGATAAAGATCTTTTTAAAAAAATGGTTTATTTTATATGTGTATAATAAAGCAAGAATCTTCATAGAATATCAATATGTTATTTTTTACAACGAGGGTCCAATCCTTCTATAGCCACATATCTTTATATTTACTATAGGGGATGAAATTTTCCATATTAATGTGTGGGTTTTGTATGAGCTCTTGCATGAAGTTTTGAAGGTGGTATTCCCAATTTTATCACAAAGTATTGCATAGCAACAATTAAAAAAGTTATATCTATTTTTCATAAATATAAAATACATAATTATCTTATGATTAAGTCAAAATAATATTTCGCACTCATGAAAGGAAAATATCACACATTTACTTTATACCACATTTTAACACAGCTCAAATAAGGTACAACTTATAGGTAAATTTGAGGTTTAATTAATTTTAAGAGTTGCCACCCAATTATTTCTAAGGTGGATTAGGACATCTAAAATGATTAAAATAATTTAATAAAGTATAACTCTGTTAATGGTCTACTTAACCTAAAAATTCTAGGTAAGGGTTCAATTAATCTAAAGGGAAGATTTTTAAGGCACCCTTTAAGATCCATTTTAAATGTGGTTAAGGACTTAAATTAAGGCTAAATGCTATGTGTAAATGAGTGTGTTTTAAAAAATACAAACTATAGAAGATAGGTAGTTTAAAATAAATACTCACTAGCTAAATAAAAATGAGAACTTAACTGATTAAAGTGATTGAGGCTTATAACGTGATTTTGAAGTGTGAAATTAAAGAAAGTGAAGCTACGGTCTTGAAAATGGTCAAGTAGACTTAGTAGAAACTCTAACTTTTGAACTTGAGAGAGCTTGACCTTTTTTTGTAATAATATGAATTAACTTAGGAATATGACATGAGATGTCAAAATACTTTCTTCATTATAAAGAAGTAGAGAAAACTTTCAAGATTATGACTTGATACAACCCCGAAATGTTAAAAGTGTTATAAAGATTTATTATCTTAAGACTATTGATACGTGAGAAACCATTAAGTTGTTGGTCCTAAGAATATATATCATAAAGCAAAGACTCTAAATGACTAATCACATTTCAATCATTATGTGACAATTCTACGTTAGTAAACACATATAATTGAAATATGAGTTAAACACATATAATTAAAATATAAGTTAGTCACAATAGCAGGTAAGTAAAATAAGTGAAATAATCTGAAGCCATATCCAAGCCCCACAGAAAATTTTATCATCTGTATGTCTAAACACGAATAAAAGCTGGAAATGGGACTCGGGGATACGCAGTGAAACTCTTCGGCTCCCGTGTTCATGCAAAAATAAAGAAACAAAAGTAGAAGAGTCAGAAAGGAACAGATATATGTTTCTTAATAAATGTAATAATCAGAGAAGCAACGCATATTGCAAATTCACACTTAAACAACTATTTTTTTTCTGCATATCATAGTAAACCAGAAACATGAAGAACGAACTAATTTATACCAACAGGAAAGTATCTTAAACAATATTCTTTCATTACAGTTAAACATATTACATTTTGTATTCAAGTAACAGCCCAAAATATAATGTAAGATTTAACCAAACTAATCTAATGTAAATCAGTCAAAACAAGCTTTATACTTCTTTATAACAAAGGTGCAGTCACTCATTTATGGGATCTATAAAGAAGGGCATAAAGGCATACAAGATGATATGTATATCCAAGCAACCAAAGTCTATTTCGAACAACACATAAAAAACCTTTTGGGAATGTCAACTACTAATATAGAGTCATGATTTTAACAATCCAAATACAGAAGTTAAATAACTTAAACCAGAAATAGTGTTTTGGATTATATTAGCTAGTAGACTATTTTCACATCTATAAACAATTAAAAGGTGCCAAAGGAAATAACTTCATATTAGAACACTATTTCAATCTTAAGAATGAGTTAAACGATAACACCTGAAAACATGATATATATATATATATATATATATATGTAAACCTTGACCAAGACAGTATCTTTTATTATCCAGAATAGAAAAGAGGAGACATATTAGTGTTTTTGCAAAAGATATCTCTTCCCTTTATTTAATATCTAGATGCATAAGCTATCGCCTAAGTCTAACATCATACTCGCTATGCTACATTGATTAAATGAAGTGAGCGCTTCCCATACAGTGGAGGAAAACTTTTCTCCAAGTAATACTTTAATTCAGCCAATATGTATTCTATAAAGATAGTTTCTTCCACGGAAAGCTTAAAATTGTGATATCCCTTTAACAAGTAGTAAATCCTAAATCTTAGTTTCTAGAGATTAAAATGAGATATCCTAGAATATATACATTTAAAACATAGATGCAGGTAACGATAGCCATCATTTTTTAAGTTTTAACTATGTCATGATTGTGATTCTTTTAAGGAAAGCTAAAGACAATTTTTAGTTTATAACATACTGTCAAGTTTTGTAGCTAATTTTATCATAAACAAAAGGAATCCAAACACGACATCTATCTAGATAAAAAAAAAAATACTAACCCATGATTTCTAACTAGATAGAGTAGCTCATATTACATTAACAAACAAAGAGAAAAAAAAAATAGATATGGTTTGGAAGGGACTGACCGGTTGTGGGGCAGTGAACTCGGGACGTTGATCACGCTCAACTATGTCTAATAAAAGACTAAGCGGGCGTTGCAAATATAATCTGGGGT
>ML341713.1:0-11078 GCA_005239505.1 Nicotiana paniculata | reverse complement strand
GGAACTGTTCACATACCTCCCTCATCAAGTTACTGTTTAGATTTGCGGCATTGTCGGTAATGATAGTTTTTGGGATACCAAAACGACAGATGATGTTAGCGTGAACGAAATCCACTACCACTTTCTTAGTGACAGCTTTGAACGTGACAGCCTCGACCCATTTCGTGAAATAGTCGATAGCAACCAAGATGAATCTGTGCCCGTTTGAGGCCCTTGGCTCGATTGGCCCAATGACATCCATTCCCCAAGCAACAAATGGCCAGGGTGCTGACATGGGATGCAGTTCTGAAGGTGGCGCATGGATTAGGTCGCCATGTATTTGACACTTATGGCACTTCCGGACGAAACCGAAGCAATCTTTCTCCAAGGTCATCCAATAATATCCAGCCCGCAAGATTTTCTTTGCGAGGACGTACCCATTCATGTGGGGACCGCATACCCCGGAATGGACCTCGCCCATGACCTTTTCAGCTTCTTTGGTGTCTATACATCTTAACAAATTTAGATCTGGTGTCCTTTTGTACAGTACTTCCCCACTTAGGAAGAAACTGCTGGCGAGCCTTCGGATGGTTCTCTTTTGGTCTCCGTTGGCCTGCTCGGGATATTCTTTTGTCTTCAAAAATCTTTTAATATCATTATACCATGGTCGGACATCGGACTCTACTTCGACCGTGTTGCAGTAACCATGTCTTTCCTTGATTTGGATCTCCAATGGGTCTATGCGAACATTACCTGGATAGGGTATCATTGCAACTAGAGTGGCCAAGGCATCAACTAGATCATTGTGGCACCGAGGAATGTACCTGAACTCGACGGTTTTGAATCGTTTACTAAGATTCTCCACATGCTGCATGTAGGGAAGGATTTTAACATCTCGAGTTTCCCACTCTCCCTGAGCCTGCTTAATGACCAAATCGGAGTCCCCTATGACCAACAAATCTTCTACATCCATGTCAACGGCCATGTTCATGCCCATTATACAAGCTTCACATTCGGCAGTATTGTTTGTGCAGAAGAAACGGAGACGGGCCGTGGCTGGGTAGTGTTGTCCCGCGGGTGAAATCAAGATTGCCCCTATCCCGATACCTTTCGCATTGGCCTCCCCGTTGAAAAACATTTTCCAGGTGTCGGCACCTTCCGACATTACTCAATGGAATTGCTTTCTTCATCCGGAAAATAAGTGTTTAAAGGTTGGTATTCATCATCGACCGGATTTTCAGCTAGATGATCAGCCAATGCTTGAGCTTTCATAGTCGTGCGAGTGACATAGACAATATCGAATTCTGTGAGCAAGATTTGCCATTTGGCTAATCTCTCTGTGGGCATTGGCTTTTGGAATATGTACTTCAAAGGATCTAGCCTCGTGATGAGGTAGGTGGTGTAGGACAGCAGATAATGTCTGAGCTTCTGAGCCACCCAAGTTAGAGCGCAACAATTCCTTTCTAACTGAGAATACTTGGCCTTATAGCTTGTGAACTTCTTACTTAAGTAATAAATGGCTTGCTCTTTCTTCCCGATCTCATCGTGTTGCCCGAGAACACACCCAAAGGAATTTTCTAGCACCGTCAGGTATAGGAACAAAGGCCTCCATGGGACTGGTGGGACTAACACTGGAGGATTTGACAGATATTCTTTGATCTTGTTAAAATCTCCCTGGCACTCGTTTGTCCATTCGATGGCCGCATCTTTTTTCAATAGCTTGAATATAGGCTCGCATGTTGACGTCAACTGAGCGATGAACATGCTGATGTAATTCAACCTACCCAACAGACTCATGACTTCCTTCTTGGTTCTCGGGGATGGGAGATGCCAGATGGATTTTATCTTTGTTGGATCCAGCTCGATGCCCCGTCGACTGACTATAAATCCCAGTAATTTTCCGGATGGAACTCCGAAAGCGCATTTGGCTAGGTTTAACTTCAAATTATATTTGCGCAGGCCTTCGAAGAATTTTCTCAAGTGTTGCACATGGTCATTTTGGGTTCTGGACTTAACGATCACATCATCCACGTATACCTCAATCTTCTGATGCATCATGTCGTGAATATGGCGGTCATGGCCCTCATATAAGTAGCCCCAGCGTTCTTTAAACCAAACGGCATGACTCAGTAACAATATGTTCCCCAGAGTGTAGTGAAGGCTGTCTTTTCTGCGTCTTCTTCATCCATCAACACCTGGTGATACCCGGCATAGCAATCAACAAAAGACTGTACCTCATGTTTGGCACAATTGTCCACTAAGATGTGTATATTTGGCAGCGGAAAATTATCTTTGGGACCGGCTTTATTCAAATCTCGGTATTCGACACATACTCGGACCCTTCCGTCCTTTTTAGGCAGCGAAACCACATTGGCTAGCCAGGTGGTGTATTGGACCACTCGGATTACTCCAGCCTTTAGTTGTTTAGTGACCTCTTCTTTGATCTTGTCACTCATGTCTGTTTTGAACTTCCTCTGCTTTTGTTGGGCCGGTGGATGATCGGGGTAGGTGGGAAATTTGTGCACCACCAAGTCCATACTTAATCCGGGCATGTCTTCGTAGGACCAAACAAATACGTCCTTGAATTCTAATAGGAGTCGAATCAAGGCGTCTTTAGTATTTTCACCCGCATGGATGCTTATCATGGTTTCTCGAATCTCTTCTTCACTGCCCAAATTAACGGGTTCTGTTTCGTTTAAATTCGGCTTAAGCTTATTCTGGAATTGTTCTAATTCTCGATTTATTTCCCTAAAGGCCTCTTCTTCGTCATATTCCAGTTCTTGATTCATTATTTTGAACATAGGAGGGTTTACATCGAAATTTTAAGGCAAGAATTTAAAACTTGAGTTACACCCTGAAATAACTCATAGTGCAGAAAAGATGGCAAAAGCTGAACTACCGAGACTCCCGCCGGACGGGGAATAGAGTAGCCTCCCAGTTTTTCAACTTGGCATCAGGTCCCATATACTGTACTTCGGCAGTGCTGGAGCCCTCTCCTGGTTGGACCTTATGGGCCTCATACAACATTTGCCTCATTGCTCTGCATATTTCTTCTATTTCTTTGGCTGTGAAAACCTCTTCTTCTTCTTTTACGTATTTTGGCTTGGTAAATGATACGGTGATATGTGGGATTGGCTGAGGAAATACCTAACCATTTTTCTTGCGTTGGTCAGCCCATTGTTCATCGTCTGGGGTAGCTTGAAACCCTATGCCGAAGAACTTTTTATTGACAGGCAAGGTGACGGGTTCTTTGATGCCTTGCAAGGACACCCCAAGCCCTTTTCCGGGTGTGTACCCATGTTTGATCATGTCGTTGGCGACCATAATTGATGCGTTTGATAGGAAGGGTTGAGGGCATGGGGTCCCTTCCTCATGTTGGTCTGCAACCACAATCTCGAAAGCCTGGTAGACTATGTGCTCGCTGCCCTCTCTTGCTTCCAGGCATGGGGCTAACGGGTCCCTGTAAATGGATTGCTCGTCTTCCCCATGGACCACGATTTCCTGGTACTCATATTCGAACTTAACCATTTGGTGGAGAGTGGACAACACTGCCCCTGCCGCATGGATCCAAGGCCTTCCCAAGAGATAATTATAGGAAGTATCCATATCCATGACCTGGAATGTTACTTCGAAGTCTACAGGGCCGATTGTCAAAACCAGATCAATATCCCCGATCGTGTCCCTTTTGATACCATCGAATGCACGGACGCACACATTGTTGGGCCTGATTCTTTCAGTCCCGATATACATTCTTTGTAAGGTTGATAGAGGGCAAATGTCAACCCCAGACCCACCATCCATCATAACTCTCTTCACGTGGTAACCTTCACATTTAACAGTTAGTTGGAGAGCTTTGTTGTGGGTGGCCCCCTCCGGGGGCAAATCATTCTTGCTGAACGAAATCCGGTTGACCTCAAAAAATCGTTCTTCCATCCTCTCCATTTGTTCGACCGTGGTGTTGGCTGGAACGTATGCTTCGTTGAGGGTTTTGATCAGGATCTTCTGATGCTCGCTCGAATTCACCAACAAGGACAGAAGCGAAACCTGGGCGGGGGATTTCCTGAGCTCTTTGATTATGGCGTATTCAGAGGTTCTCATATTCTTGAAGAATTCCTCTGCCTCTCCAGCACTGATCGGCCTTTTAGGTGGAAAACATTTCATCTTGCTTTTTGTTTAGCTTTTCCGGGTCGAGGTATTTCTCTGAAGAGTTTACATCGCATGTTTCCCCGGTAATCTCTTTCCCTTTGTATGTCACAACTGTCCCGCAGTAATCCCATGGGACGACAGTAGTATTATTTATAGGGGTTTGCAACGCGCGACTAATAACCACAGGCTCATTCAGCCTGGGTGAAATTATTGGCCCCCGCGCCGCATATGTCCACTTTGGGATATATATTTTTGAGCCATTCGTTATTGCCCTGTTGAATTGTAACCTTCTGGGAGGGCTCAAAACACTTTGCTCTTTCCTGTGTGCTTTGGGGATGTAAAGGACAGCATCTTTAGAGGGTCCCTTGTTTGTCCCAGTTCCAGTCTGTTCCGTGACCTGGGGGATGAGGTTGCTAGTCCTCATCTCTTTGGCTGGATTGGGTGCCATCTTGGGTTCTCTTTCTACATCTGCAATGGCGATGATGGCCTTTAGAGCTGGATCAAAATCCCGGTCCTTGCAAATCATGCCAATGACGGGCCCATGATTTTGGGCGGGCAGTGGATTGTTTGTCACATTGGGAGCTTCTTCGTCCCTTAAAACCACTTTATTTTGTTCTATAAGATTTTCCACGGCCCTTTTGAGGTTCCAGCAATCCTCCGTTTCGTGCCCTTCTACTCCGAAATGATAAGCACAACTGGTACCCCGTCTAAACAATGGTGATTGGGGATTCTGCCCGTTTGGAGGTACGAGTTGCAGGAGCCCCATCTGCATCAACTTTGGGAAGAGACTGGAATACGGCTCTCCGATGGGAGTGAAATTAAATCTCCTTGGTGGTTCTCTGGGTAGGCATTGTATGGGTAGCTATTTTGAGGCGGGCATTGATTATATGGAGGTGGGGGACGATGGTTATTTTTTGGGGGTGGAGTTCTATTCTGATTATATTGTTGTGGCGGCCTGGGATGTGGCTGGGCATTCATTACCGCATAGGGAAAAGGGGGTGAAGCATAAGCTGTATCTTGGTGAGGGTAATAATGCTGGGAGGCTTTAGGAAATGGGCGTGGGTACTTTCGAGGTTTCCTGACATCGGAAACCATCATGGCCCCTTTTTCTTTCTTTTTCCTGTTGGCCGCAACCCCGGACCCGCTTTGGATAGCCTGAGAGGTTACTCTTACGGCAGATTGGCTCAGGATACGACCAGTTTTTAAACCGTTATCCACCATTTCTCCAATTTTAATTGCTTCCGCGAATGGTTTGCCCATGGCGGACATCATATTCTGGAAGTAATCAGCTTCTTGCGCTTGTAGAAAAACGCTCACCATTTCAACCTCATCCATCGGAGGTTTGACCCTGGATGCTTGCTCACGCCATTTGATGGCGTACTCCCTGAAACTCTCTGAGGGTTTCTTTTTTAGATTGGACAGTGATTTTCTATCGGGAGCGATGTCCAGATTGTATTGGAATTGTCGGACAAAATCCCGGGCTAAGTCATCCCATATGTGCCAACGGGATATATCCTGGTCCATATACCATTATGATTCAATTCCCGTTAAACTTTCTCCAAAATACGCCATGAGAAGTTCCTCCTTCCCGCCTACTCCCCTGAGTTGGTTTCAGTATCTTTTCAGGTGGGATATGGGGTCTCCATGCCCGTCGTATCTTTCAAACTTGGGGGTCTTGAACCCGAGCGGCAGATGGACGTGCGGGAACATGCACAAATCTGCGTAGGAGACACTTTTCTGCCCGCTTAGCCCTTGTATATTTTTGAAGCTCTGTTCAATACTCCTCATTTTCCGAGTTATTTCATCATTTTCGAAGCTTTTCTTATCCTGTCCCAAAGTGAACTCGGGCTGAGTTTGTTGGAGATATGCATTGGGAGCAGCATCCTGATGGACGGATGATGTTTGGAATGTGAAGCCGGTGGCTCGAAACTTGGTCCGGAGATAGTTGGCGGGGCCGTGGAGGATATTGGTGGCGCGGTAAAAATGTTGGAAGACACACTTGAAAATAAATCCTGGGGGCGAACCTCAGAAGGCCTTCCGGAAAAATAAGCTGACATGTTTGGATATCCAAATGGCGTGGCCGGGTAGCTTATGGGGATGTTGGACGTCCCTCCTGCCTTGGGAATTATCTCTGGGAATCCTGGGATGGTACTAGGTGGTTCCCTACCATTCGACCATGCGTCCCACATTACTAGCATGCGGCAACGCAGAGCTCTGTTTTCTTCCGCTGTTGCGGACTCCGATGTTGGGATGGTGGGGTTTAGGTCTTCCACGGTGGATTTGACGATTGGCAGGTGAATTTCAGATGTCATTTCTATGCTCCCCTTCGATCTAGTGAAGTAAGGATGGGAAGCCAGGTTACCGCAAAACCAACCACCTTAAAAAACCTTTAAGATTGAACCAACAAACGTTAGTTTTTAAAACATAGACAAATTGCTCGTACGGGGTATGCAATGCACCTGATGCTTTTCTATATGTCTTCGCCACAGATATGTATTTCATCCCGGCCTTATCTCTTGGTTTGTTTTTCTTTCGGTTATTTATTTTTTCTTGGTTATTGCTTCTGCTATTTACTTCCTTGTTTGGTTTCCTTTCTTATGGTTATGATCGAATCCTATGTGGATTGCCTACGTATCACGGCGCCGCGTGAATTAGACCATCGCGTAGTTCATGTTAGCAAAACCCAAAGGGATGCATATATCATTTTCTAAAGGCTTCATTTCAAAAAGAAATTCCATTAAATAAGAACTTTTGATTACAGAAAGTTAACAGCCCATTTTTAGAATTACAGCGCTTGCAAAATAGACTTGGCACACATTTTCGAAAATATAAAGACTATTGTGGACTCAACATATGACTATGACTAGAAAAGTGAAGTACAAACTCGAAAATATCAAGAATACATTAGTGCTTCTGTTTCTCCAGGGTCCGGTGGGGCATCATTCGGACTTGCCACGGGCCTGCGTGCTATGTCTTGTCGGAGGCGGTAAAAGTCATCCATTATCTTATGGACGAAGATCATAATTGCAGAGAGGAAAATGGTCCAAGTCATATCTTCGCATTCCTGACATTTGGTGACGATGTAGTCAGCTACCTCTTGGACCCTTCGCCTGATAATACCTTTCTCTTGAAGTAGGCGCCCGATTTGTTGGGATCTTGCTTCTAAAGTTTGGACATCCTTGTGACTCTGTTCTTGCAATTGTTGCAACTCTTTTTCTAACCGATCCATCATGGAATAGCGCTGTTCCCTCTCTGTTTTAAACCTTTTTGCCTGTTTGGCCCTCTCGTTCTCGACGGCGACCAATTTTTCTTTCAAGCCCACGACTTCCTGGTCATATTTCCTTTTTAGTTTCTTAACAAATTATGTTCTTTCTTCTGCACTCCTTGTTAGTCTTGCCCGAACTTCGGCCAGTTCTTCTTCGGCTTTGTCTAACTCATTCCCATAGCTACATACTTTATGCCTCAGGCTGTTGATAAGCCTTTCATCGGTCCTGCTTCTCTCTGGGTTCTCAGCAGCTGTTTTCAGTTCCTGTATCTGGGCCCGGAGGGCTTCATTTTCTTGGGCTAATCTATTTTTCTCTCCTTCGATTGAGGCAGTTTGTAGAATGTTTTCGAACTTGATTTCCCTGACCTGGGCCTCCAATTTGCTTATGGTGTCTCGGTAGCTGTTCTCTTTTTCTAACCAAGCCCAATGCTCTTGAGTTTGCTCGGCGAATTGTTGTACATGGGGTCTCTTTGCAGGTTGTTCTTTATCTTGATGCTCCCTGCTTCTTACACCGTACCAAGAGGTGTAGGCGAGTTCCACTTCCCCTTTGGATAAGTCTCTTACTCGAGTTTGAGGTTCTAAAAACCTGCACTCATTCCAAATTTGACGGACCCTGCCTTCGGGAAATGCAGCTCTAGGGCATAATTCAATGGCTTGTTGGCTTAAATCCTCATCATGGGGAACACCCTGTTGCCTCCCCAACTGGCGTAAGACCCGGTGCGGGTCATATGGCTGAATGCTTCGCAGTCCCATTAATAAGAGATAGCAAACCTCAGCGGACATATTGATAACCTCGTTGAGAGAGAGCCACCCGAACGTCCACTCGATTTGGTTGGTGGTCAGGGAGCTCAAGTATGAGTGCCAGGCTTCTGTGCCTTCAGGGAATTGGTGCCTTTTACTCGAGTACCATGTTCTTCGATGCATTTCAAACTGGTTAAGCATTAGTTCATGTAGCCCGGGCGGTGACAAAGGTGTTCGATCAGCCAGATTTGTAGGAGCAGGTTGCACCCCTCGAAGAATTTTCCCCCAAATTGGCAACCTGTCAGAGCACGGTAAATCTCGGCTAAGACCATCGGTACCAGTGTGCCATTGGAATTTTTCATCATGAAGTCTGCCATTCCCACAAGTCCGATGTCTATACATCCGCCGCTCCTTGGGCATATCAAGGTGCCCAAGAATGCTACCACAAAAGCTAACCCCCGGCGGGCTTCCCATTTAGCCTGATCTTTGTGAGATAGACTAGTGTTGTTAGCCTCATAACCCTGGGGATCTCCATAACGCCTGTAAAGAAAGTAGAAAGTGCAGAAGCCTTCAGACAAATGTGGGTCTTGGACGTCCCGGCTAATGTTCAACAGATCCAAAAACTTGTGGGGAGTCACCGCCCTGGGCGCCACTGGGTACCGACTTTTGAGATTGTCATTGAGACCATCATACCCCGCTATTTCCTCCATAGTGGGTGTTAATTCAAAGTCCGAAAAGTAGAATACATTGTGGGCGGGATCCCAGAACGGTACTAGAGCCTCGACGATGTCCAACCTTGTCTTGATCTTTAAAAGGCCAGTAAGTCCCCCTAAAGCTTTTATTATAGACATTCTACTGGTCTCCCCCAAGTTGCTCCACCACATATGGAGTCCCAGAGGGATTTCCTCGACTGATTTGAAGTGGATGTTTTCAACTGTATTCATCCTGCACATTCGTTCTTTTTTTATTAAGACCACAGAAATTTTTTCGAAAAATGTCATTTTGGCTAAGGGTTTTGTAATAAAGAAAATGGACCACCTTTGCGAACACAGCCATTTAAGGTTGTGTTAGCGAATTGGGTCGAATTTAAAGACAAAACACAGGTGGCCATTCTTGCAAAACGGCCTTCGGACGCCCCACTTGGGCGAACAGGCTATAATGGCGTCACCTAATTTTATTTCAGGCTATATCTTTTTAATTTTGAAAAATGGAATTGGACCCGATGAGGGTTGCCTACGTATCTCACGCTAGTGAGAATCAAACAAAGCATAGTTCGGGAAAAATCTTAAAAGTATGCACCCACTCATTTTGTTTTATATATTTTATTTTTTTAGATTTTGGCAGAGTTTCGGGATAAATACGAGGGTTTTTCAAAATAGGGTAAATTCTCTATTCTACCTCACTCTTGGTTTTTATGTTCATTTTTTGGTTTAGCCGGTCGATACACAAGCTGTGATAAATAAATGCATACGTAGCAAATAAAATGCACCAGGGTAGTCTTTTATTTCGGGTACACTTGTCCTAAACGGACCCAACCCCTGTGTTGAGTCCCCTAAGTCAAATGCACATGATGCAAATAAGCGTTCGTACTATGGATCTGGCATGAGGTTTTATGATTCTATGTTTAAACCTGGGGTTTTGTTCTAGACCAGGCTTACCCGAGCGGACAACTCGAGCTGAGGTCGGGGCAGGTACCGGGAATACAGAAGCTTCACCGGCTTTGCAACTTATCCGTACCTCGTTCTAAAATTTGGATATGACCCTAATAGAAAAGAAGTCACACGAAGTGCACACTTCCCAGATGATTTAGAAGACTCAGAGAGAAGAGGGGTTTCGGCACAATTTTATATACTGTTCAGATAATATCAAAGCGGTAAAAAGCGGCATTTAGCACATTAGGTTCAAACATGTAAAATCAGATAATAAAGCCAAATATAACAGTTATTCTAAGCTCGAATTCTGGTCTGCGAAACCAGAGATTCTGGGTTCGAAACGTCCCCAACAGAGTCACCAGAGCTGGCACACCTCCTTTTTCCACTACCCTCGGATTAATGAAGGGTAGTAAGGGAGTTTTTTTTCACTTTAAGTGACATTATTCGGATTTGGATTTTATTTTAGTTTTCAGAGTTACCACCCGGATTTTGGACGATGTTCTGGGACATCGTTTTGTTGAAATCCCAAACCGAGGAAATTTAGACTCTTTTTTAAGTTGTCTGCGTACCAGAAATCCGAGTAAGGAATTCTGTTAACCCGGGAGAAGGTGTTAGGCATTCCCGAGTTCCCTGGTTCTATCACGGTGGCTTAACTATTAATATTTGGCCTAGTTATCTAATTATTTATAAATTTTTTCCCTATTGTGCTTTTAGTATTTATGGATTTATCTTGAAATAAGCCACGATGTCGTGCACTTATTTGTTTTCGGGACATATTATAACTACGCCACATGAAATGCACCCGCAATTACAACATGTGATTTTTATTAAATATCGAAGTTGGAGACGGGGAAATGAGTTGTCGCACCCGAGTGTAGATTACATTAGTCAAGACTATGGTCATGACAGTTTTAAAGTTCCCATTTGAGGCAATGTTTGAATATTCTTTAGATTTTTCTATTTTTTGAAATAATATATTTTTTTTAGTTTTTAAAATTAATCAGGACGTTTATGGATTTATCTTAGACAAGTTACGATGGCGTATACTTGTTTGTTTTTGGACACATTGCAAACACGATGCATGAAATGCACCCGTGATTGCTATGTGCAATTTTATTTATTGTTTGGAATAGAGGGTCGGGGGCATGAGTTGCCACTCCCGAGTGTAGGTTAGGGTAACTTTGGTATAACATTCAATTTTATAAATTTCAAGCTAAAGTATCATTTTTCCGAAAAAGATTACCTAAATGATGTTCACTAGTCTAAAGACAACATGCTTCGGGCTATGGCCATAT
>ML341712.1:12435-25703 GCA_005239505.1 Nicotiana paniculata | reverse complement strand
AATTTAAATGTAAGTTATAATAGTATTTTTCTTAGTATAATTTAAACTGTAGTGTAAATATTGAGTTTTCTTATTTATGTAGTTTTATTTAAATCTAAAAGTAAGTTATATATATATATATATATATATATATATAAACTAACACCAACTTCCCCACTTCTCCACTTCACTCATGTCTCACCCTCACTCTTTCACATCTCTTCTCCACTTCCCCACTTCACTCATGCCTCACCCCCACTCTTTCACATCCCTTATCCACTTCCCCCACTTCTCTAAATATTAATTCACACACAAGTTATACGGTACAAGACACCCACATATAAATAGGACACACGCAGATACAAAAAAGAAAAGAAAAAGCTGAAAACGGCTGAAAAACAGCGGTTCACTCTAAGGAAGAAAGAGAACGAGATCAGCGAGACCACCCTCTCTTAATGACTGATCCACCCATGTTATTTCTCAGCAGCCGCAAAAACAAAGCTCGCTGAAGCCAGCCTCCAACGGACGCAAGAGAGAAGAGAGGATTGTTGTTGCGTCACTGCCGTCTATGGCGAAGTGGTCGGCGACGTCCCCTTTCCCATTCACCAAAACACCGTGACACCAGCCTCAAATCGCAACAAAGCTAGATAAGAAATAGATCCAAAAATGACTCTGAAACACCTCTAAAATCAGTGGCAAAAACAATCCAAATCGCAATCACAATTTCGGCGTCCAGCAACCCAAAAATAGGCAGCGGGCGAGGCTGGACGAGGTGGCCGGAAAATTTTCCGTTTGAGGTTCCGTTCGTCGTTTTTGGTCACATTTCATTTCACACATGAATCTGAAGGTTTGCATCATGTGTATCAAAGATCATTTTCATAATTCAAAGAGCTGAGTGACTACCTCTATAAGCTTTTGCTCATTGGTGATTCAAGTCCTCTTATGAAGTTTGTCGTAAGTTTTCTACCATGAAATTAGTTGTATGACTGTAGTATCCATTTTCTTTCTTTGTAAGTCATAAGTGTTGATATCTTTCTGTAAATTGCACAATGGATGATTCTGCTAGAATTTATAAAGATCTAATTAATGACACAAAATAAAACGCAAGGACAGTAGGTGTGGTGTCTTCTTTGTTTGGATTTGAAAATAATTGGGTGGCGTATTTAATAGATATATTATCGTGATTATGTACATGTCCGTGTGTCATAGTTATGATTTTCAAAATTAAAACCGAAGTATACGTTCGCACAACTTTGGACGAAACAATCTTAATAATAATAAAACGCTATTAATTGTGTACACGTTCGCGTGACACGAGTATGATTTAAAAATGAATATTCGTAGAAAATGCTTTAGGCGCGACTTAATCTATCATCGCGATTGTGTACACGTTCGCGTGACATAACTACGATTTTCAAAATAAATCAAGGTGCGCGTTCGCGTGACTTTGGCCAGGTTTTCTTAAATAATTAAGTGTTGTGGATTGTGTACACGTACGCGTGACATGATTTTTGACGTGCCAAACAAAAAGAGCACACGTAAGCGTGACTCGTTTTCATAATAATTCTGTAATAACAAATAAGCGAGTAATTAAAATCGTAAAAGGAAAAATGCACATAGGTCCTAAAATGAATTATTAAACAATTTAAACCAAGTATGAATTGTTAAGCGACCGTGCTAAAACCACGGAACTCGGGAGTGCCTAACACCTCTCCCGGGTTAACAGAATTTCTTAATCGGTCTTCTGGTTTAGCAGACTTTTTAAACAGAGTTAATCTTCCTCGGCTTGGGATTTTAAAATAAATGGTGACTCGGAACACCGTAAATAAATAATTTCGAGTGGCGACTCTAAAATTAAATAAATAATCTCAAATCGAATAATGTCACTTAAATTAGAAAAACTCCCCATATCCCCATTCGGAAAAAAAAGAGGTGTTACAGATATAATCTTTGAAGCAACCACCGATGAGTTAAGTAAAGAATTTGCTAAACTAATGGGGAATGAATTTGAAATGAGCATGATGGGTGAGCTTAATTTCTTTTTAGGCTTACAAATTAAATAAAATTCAAATGGAACTATGATTTATCAGCAGAAGTATGTAAAAGAGTTGCTTAAAAGGTTTAAAATGGAAGATTCCAAAGAAATTGACACTCCTATTGCAACATCTACAAAGTTGGATATAGATGAACATGGTTCATCTGTTGATCAGAAGTTGTATAGGGTAATGATTGGCTCATTGTTGTATCTCACTTCTAGTTGACCTGACATTGTTTTTAGTGTAGGCATTTGTGCAAGATTTCAGGCGAATCCAAAAGAGTCTCACTTGACTGCTGTCAAGAGGATTTTGAGATACCTAAAAGGCACCACTGATATGTGTCTATAGTATCCAAAAGGCAGTAATTTCAATCTAGTGGGATATGTTGATGCTAATTATGCAGGTTTTCTTGTAGATAGAAAGAGCACCTCAGGTATGGCATATTTTTTTGGCTCATGTCTTGGGTCTCGGGCCACCAAAAAGCAAAATTATATGGCCTTATCTACTGCTGAAGTTGAGTATGTTTTTGCTGCTTCATGTTGTGCTCAATTGTTATGGATCAAATAAAAATTAATGGACTTTGGAATTGATGTTGGTTGTATCCCCATCTTTTGTGATAACACTAGTGCAATCAGTATGACCAAGAATCCGGTTCATCACAAGAGAACTAAGCACATAGATATTAGGCATCACTTTTTGAGGGACAACTGTAAAAAGGTTTGATCACTGTGGAATTTTGTGCTACTGACAAGCAAATAATTGACATCTTTACAAAAGACCTAAGTAGAGATCACTTTGAAAGGAACAGGTTAGAATTAGGGATGATTAAGATTACCTAAAAGGGCCAATTCAAATTCACAATCAAAAAAAAAAAGGAAAAATTTTGAAAAAACAATGATGAAAAAATTATTTTTGGTTAGAAAATCTGTAAATTTTGTATATAATTAGATTGGATTTTGCTCAGTCTCATACTTTCAATAGTATACTCTTGTTCCATGAGCTAAAATGACTCATTAATATCTAATGATTAATTTAGACTTACACAAGAGAACTCTCAGTGAAGAACCTGGTTCATCAAGATCACTCGGTATGTTTTCTACACTCTGCATAATTTGAAATAAATATATTTGGATCATGATTAAAAGCAGAGTCGCATATAATCCCTAATCCTTTTTGGACTTATCTGCTACAAATGAACCAGTTCCATTCAAAAGAGCCCTAACTGCATTAAGTGCCTAAATTCTAGGGATAACCTTGAATGTCTTTTCAAACTGACTTGGAGTTTGATTAGACTTCTGCAAAAGTTGTCGTTACTCAAGTAAACTCCTCCACTTTATATTGATTAGGAGTTATATGTTTCTTCACTTCTACACTTTCAAAGCCGTCCAAATTCTCTCAAACTTCTCTCCCTTCTACTCTCACACAAACTTGTTTCTAAAAGCTTACAAACTCATCAATGGCAAACCCTTCTGTAAATCCTTCATCCCCACCAAAGGAACCCACACCATCCATCACACCTTCAACCACACCTCTATCTAAAAAGGGAAAGTTTAAAACTCTTGCTCGCAAGACTATGGCTGGGAGCAAATTATCCAAGAAATTAGATAAACAATTGAAAGCTAGCCAAGCCCAGGAACCCCAGATATCTGAAGAATCCTTCAAGTCTGCTACTGAAGGGGAAGAAACTTGTTCTTCTGAAGCAGAACATGTAACTTCTGGCCCAACTATTGCTACTGAAATCATTTCAGAGGTCGATGAGAATTTGGAGAACATATTTGTTCTAGTAGGACCTGTGGTTGGGGTGGAATCTTCTGAGTCTAGAAGGGTTAGTAGTAAAAATGAAAAGAGAAAAAAAAAGTGAGGGTGCTCGGAGTTCTGTGAGGGAAAAGGGTAAAAGAGTGGTTGATTCTTCACCCACTCCTGTTACTCTAACCAAAGATACAAGTGCAATGGTTGTTTGGGAAGCGGAATCGGTTGGAATAGAGGAAAGTGTGACAAAAACAGGGGGAAGTGGGTCTGGCAAAGCTGTTGAAGGGTTGGTTCAACTTTGGAAAAATAGAGATAAACCGGTTTCATCTGTACAAGAAACCCTTGCAGTACTACTGAAGAGAGGACTGAGAGTTATAACCCAAAGAAGAAAGGAAGTTCAAAGGATAAAACCCATGGCATACTAGGGCAAACAATAAAAGGAAGGCAGCCCCGTCTGTTACTGTTGAAATTCCTCCCATAAGAGGAAGAGCCACTACAAGCCAGAAAAAGCAGAATAAGGCAAAATTGGAGAAAGCCTTAGAAGAAAAGCAGTTGCTAAGGGAAAGAAGAAGATAGGTGAGCCTATTGAGGCTATTGACATTTATGAGATGGACCTGGTCCTTCAAGATGAAGATGAGACAGAAGAAGTGGAGGTTCTGACTCCTAAATCCAAGAAAGCCAAGACTTCTACTAAGAAGTATGTTTTAGAGTCAGTTGTTGAACCATCTATTTTGGCAAAAAGAACCAGGTCTGTTGTGAAATAAAGAAAAGTGAGAATTGTGGAGGAAGAAGAATGGGGTGGAGAGGAAGAAGATGATTCTGACGTTGAGAAAGACAAGATGGCCAAGTTTGGCAAGAGGACAATTTTGAAAGGCAGACTACTCAAGGATTTGTAGGAGGAAGGACTGATGTTGTTGTTGGAGAATTTGGAGTTGCAAGGATAGAAGGACATGGTCCTTCATATGGATGGCAGGCTGGCCAGGAATGAAATTGTGGAGTTTATGGCCAATGGTGAGGTAAAAGATGGAAGGGTTACCAGTATGGTGAATGGAGTGAAAGTCACCTTTGATGTGAAGGAGCTGGGAGAGATTTTGGGTGTACCTGCTGAGGGGTACAATGATTATAAGAAGCTCAAGTGGCCAAGCCTAGAAAATCTTCCTACTTCCCTTGCCATTACCAGAAAATTCAGTGACAGTGAGGAGGAAATTGAGCCCAAGGCAGTTTATAAAAGTGAGATGAATCCACCCCACAAAGTGTTATTGTGAATTTGTCAACAAGTGTGTTCTGCCAAGGCAGGATAGGAGGCACATTGCCACATTTATGGATACCCTATGGCCTCATTCTCACAGATGTGCTTGCACATTTCAAGGTACCTATGAAGAAGTGGGAGGTTGGTACAAGCAGGGATCATTTTGGGGCAAATACTCTGATTGCTTGTGACTATGAAGTCCACACCACTCCTAAATATCCTGGTTCATCCAAGAAGGTACCAGTGAATAGCAAGGTGCGATCCTTGGTGCAAGAAAGTGGGGCTAAGGATGCTGAAATTGAGAGGCTGAAGAAGAGGTTGGTAGAGGTGGAGACTGAGAGAGATGCTCTCAGAACTGAGCTGGAAAAAGAAAAGGAGAAGAATGATGGCATTCTTCAGGATATGCTGAAATTACTCCAAGCCAAAAACCAAGCACCTGGTCCTTCCCAACCTCAAGCTCCTAGACTAATGTAGATCAACCAGTGACCCAGTTCACGATTTTTTGCTGCTTTTGCTCATGTTTTCGGTGTTTTTATTTCTTTTTATGCTTTGTGGTAGGATCTTGTCAATCATCAATGAAATTTACTGTCGTTTGCTCTAATTTTTTGTTTATATTTCTTTGATGGTTAATATCTTTAGCTTGATATATGATGATTAATCCATGATTGCATTTGAAGTAGCCCAGTGGCCATGAGTAATTTTTAAAATTTTGGTTATCTTACTTGTTTATGCAACTTTTTGATGATGCCAAAAGGGGTAAAAAGGTTGTGCTTATACTTTGAACAATGATGTTTATAACCTAATGAACATGGTCCTTGATGATAAGTGATAAAAAGGTAAAATGTTCTAACATTATGTTGATGTTGAGCTGAGTTGAAACAGGGCCTAAGCTTATGAAAAGTATAGAGTTTGTCATCATCAAAAAGGGAGAATTTGTTGGCCCAAGTGAGTTTGGTTTTGAAGATTGACAAAGGAAGCTCAGGCATGAAATAGGTCCATCCCTTATGTGCATAGACACGGCCAGATTCGAGCATATGGGATGCACGTGAAGGAGATAAGCATAACTTGGTATAATTGATATCCCCTGATCGAAAAGGTTGCATACTTGATAAGGAGAAGGACTCCTTACTCAAAGAGAACACTATCCAAGATAAAGGAGGAGTTAGAAGTTGAGATCAACTAGAACTTTTCCACCAAGGAAGAGTAGCATTAAAACTCTAGTTATTTCTTCATATACTAACTCTATGTATTGTAGGATCTTCTCATTTTACAGGTATGCACAAAAGCTGAAGTTAAAAATGAATTGAGAGCAAAATAGCAAGGCATTTTGCAAGCAATTCGTGTGTGATTCAAGTGTGCAACCCTGATGCTACATGAACCAGATAGAAGAACTAGTTCCAAGTGTCTGTTATTTATTCTAGTTCAATTATAGTAGGTGTTTTTATATTGTACCTTTCAGCTTTATCTAGAAGCAATTGTAATAGGTACTCAGAGTATTCAAGGTAGAGTTAACTTGAAGTTTTCGCAACAGTTAGAGGTTGGTTGCCACAACGAGATTAGAGTTAATCATTAGGTTTACAAAAGTGTTTTGTAAATGCTGCTTTGGCTCAATGATTTAATGGAGTGTTTGGGAAAATCCTACTGAGAAGTAGGTGGTTTTTTCACCTTTTTCACCAGGTGTTTTCCACATAAAATACTTGTGTACTTTTACTTTCCGTATTTATTATTTCAACAATAGTAGTTTAAGGAACACTTAGAAGAAACAGGTACTTCCATAATCAGTTGAAGTGAAAAATTGGACACCACACAAATCACCCCCCCCCCCCCCCCCCCCCCCCCGGCTCTTATGTGGTATTGAAGTATAAAACATCAAGTAGGCTACCTTTTTGTATGCCTCATCTCTGAAGATAAAAAGGGTCCTGGCTTTAAGATAAAAATATTGAAGACAAAGCACAACTGTGAAGATGCATTTGAGAATCCTAGAGCCAAAACAAAAACTTCTGTTGAATATTTCAGGAGTAAGGTGCAGAATAACCCCAAGTACAAGATAAAGGATATGAAACTAGATTTGAAAAATCAATTTTCATTGAATGTACATAACTCCACATTGAAAAGGACTAAGAGGATGGCACTTCAGCAATTGCAAGGAAGCTTTTTAGATGACTATAACATATTAGAAGCATATGCAAATGAGATTAGGGAGAGCAATCCTGGTAGTGATATGGTTATCATTTTATCAAAAAATGTCATGGCTGAAGGTAAAAGAAGATTTCTTAGAATGTACATATGCTTCAATGCAATGAAGTTGGGGTTCAAACAAGGGTTGAGACCATTCATTGGAATAGATGGGACTTTCTTAAAGGGTCATTGCAAGGGGAAACTATTGGTGGTTGTTGCACAAGAATGCATGAATCATTTCTATCCCTTGGCCTGGGCTGTAGTTGACAAGGAAAACACCTTGACATGGACATGGTTTTGTGGAGTTGCTGAAACACTCACTGAATCTGAAAGATGGAATGAGTATTACCTTTATGTCTGATGTGCAAAAGGTACAACTTATGATTTTGTTTAACTCACTATTCCAGTTATTTTTAAATTATTATATAGTAAATTCTGTTTAAATTTACATGTGCAGGGTCTGTTGGAAGAAGTAAGAAATGTCCTCCCTCTCTCAAATCATAGGTTTTGTGTGAGGCATATTGAAGCCAACTGGAGTAAGAGGATCAGAATTTCAGGAGATATGAAGAAATACCTATGATGGTCTGCTTGGAGCACTTATGAGGAGGACTTTAAACATCAACTAAAGAATATTGGTGAATTGTCTGTTGATGCTGCCAAAGAGTTGCTTAGGTATCCACCACAGAATTGGTGTAGGTCATACTTTGATACATTATGCAAAAATCAAATGGTGGACAATAATTTTACAGAGTCCTTCAACTCTTGTATCTTAGAAGCAAGAGGAAAGACTATCCTGAAGATACTAGAGGATATTAGAATCAAGTTCATGAACAAGTTGAGAGAGAAGGAAGAAGAAACTAGAACATGGGGAGGTGAGTTCAGTCCTAACTGCATGAATTTGTATGCAACTTATTTAAAGGTAGCCAACTTATATACTGTTCATTTCATTGGTGAAAGTGGCTATGAGGTTTCTGAGGGTGATGATAGACATAGAGTGAACCTAGTGGAGAAGAAATGCCCTTGTAGATCCTGGCAGTTGACTGGTATCCCCTGCCCTCATTCCATTAGGGCACTGAAATACAAGAGAGAGGATCCAATGACTGAAATTAGTTGGTGGCACAGCAAGGAAGCTTACCTGATGACATATAGGGCCAAGTTGATGCCTATTAGAGGTGAAAAGTTCTGAAAAGTATTACCAGAACATGCTATGGAACCTCCTCCACTTGTCAAAACTGTTGGAAGGAAAAAATTCAAAAGAAACTAGGGAGAAGGATGAGGCTAAAAAGAGGCAAGGAGATTGGGCTTCATCAAGAAGGGTAGCTAGAATGAAATACAGCATTTGTGGTGAACTAGACAACAATTCAAGGACATGCAATGTACTTGCTTCTTAACTTATCTTTCTTCTTATATAATTGCAGTTATTTAATAGGAACATTTTCTTTTTAATAGGTTGGTGTTGAAGGAAATGTTGAGGATGTTACTTGTTTAGCCCCTCAACCAATACAAGAAGGTGAACATGAAAGTGAATTTATGTTCATGCCTACATCTAGATTACCAAGACACCAAACAGAACCCTTTGGTGATGGTAGTGAGCATGAAAGTGACTCTGCTTCAATGCCAAAGATTATTTCTAAAGATCAAACACGACTACTGATGAGGTAGAAAAAATTGACCTTAACCGGGACTAGAGTGATCTCTTTCAGAGGATATCATACCGGTGTCAGTTATCCCACTGATATTCCTTACTCACCTACTAAGCTCACTTGGAAAGGTAAAGAAGCAGTGACTGAAAATCAATTGGAAGTGGCAATACAAAAGAAAGTTAGGAAGTTAAAGAGAAGGAAACTCAATGGGAACTCACAAATCTAGGAATCTTGGTTATTGTATGTACTTGCAAATCTGGAAAGACTTATTTAATGTGTTTTGGTGTTAGTTACTGCAAACTCTATGATAGCAGTAAACATGTTTTGGTTTTAGTAGCAGTATTGTAGCAGCAGTAAACATGTTTTGATGGCAGAATGACATATAACATTGTGTGTTTTATTTTGGTGTTTGGGTTTTACTGTAAAACTAATATTACAACAGTTTTAGTAGCTGTAAACTAATATTACAGCAGTTTAGTTTGCACGTTAATATGCAGTGGTGTTTGCATAGCAGTTTAGTTTTCTCATTTTTTATTGTGCACAATAGTTTAGTTTGCACAGCAGTGGTGTTTAGTTTATCCAGTAGCAATTGTATCCAGCAGTTTAGTTTCCATAACAGTTTACACCACCGTTTAGATTGCTGGGCAGTTAGTTTTAGTATGTATTGTGCTCTTTGTTGGGAAGTTTAGTTGAACTGTTGTGATAAGTTGAACTTCACATGATTTAGTCCATGAGGGTACAGGTGAAATATCATAAGCCCAACAACTGAAATAACTTTTCATGAAACAAATATGCCAATAATTACCATTATAAGCTTTGTCGCTTGCCAATAAACAAACATGTGCTTTCATATCATTCACTTCATACGTAACACAGGAACATCCATAAAGAAGATGGAACAGGAGGAATGATTTAAACCAAATACTACAACATATTAAACCAACATACTACAACATACTAAACCAACATACATTCACTTCATCATCCCTATAGCTAAACCAAAATACTACAATAACATATTAAAACAACATACATTCACTTCATCATCCCTACGACAACCAAAGCAAATAACAAGTTTCATCACGGTTGTGGAAGTTGAAATTGCTCCATTTCGTCAAGTTTCATTTTCAAAATATGCCTTTCAACCATGATAACATATTCCATTTCATCAAACAAGTTCTTAGGGTTGTCTCTTTCGGCTTTAATAGCATCCCCCAATTCCTCAACTTTCATATTCATAGGACTCCTTTAAACTATCGTAGCTTGTTATATGAGGTAAACTTTATTCCTCAAATTGTTCCTCTCAATCTTAGTTGTATCAAGTTTAGTTTTTAAATCTTTGATCATCATGACTGCTCGACGAGGGAGCTCTTCATCAATCCATTCAAAATATCCCGAAGAACTAACCTACATCATATCAGAATTTACAGTAATTCTGGCAGTAGTTTTTGTACATAAATAGTAAAAATCAAGAACAGCCTAACTCGACAAAAGAAGATGAATCAGATAAATCGACCAAAAAATGAAATAAATTCAAAACTAACCTTGGATCTTGGACTTTTGTAGAACCTTCTCCAAGCACTGGCCTCTGACCAACCTGTCAAATATAATGCAATCAATCTGCAATGACACCTTCTTGCATATCGAATTTCATGCGCATTCATAGATAAATCTGACATTGAGCAGAAACTTTGAAGGGAAAATGAAAATTTTTAAAATTGGGGAACAATGACAATTAGGATTTTGGGAATGGGTGAATATCGGTATAAGAAGAGGAAAAATAAGAAGAGAGATTCGCTTATGTGGATGCCATATCAGCTAATTAATGCTGATGAGAAGGCTTTATATGTTTAGCCGTTAGGTTGAAGGCATTATTGGCTCAGTTTGCTAATGTGGGGGATATTACTGGCCCAGTTTACTAACAAAGGATAAAATTGAGCTATATCCAATAGTTTAAGGATATTATTGGACCTCTTCCGTTGTTTTATATTTACCTTTTTCATTCTCGATTTTACTATTCTTATTATCAAGGTAGAATAGCCTTATAGACACTTGTACTAGTTCAATTTTGTCATCCTCGTCCGCCTACTTTAAAAAGTTTCAATCGGACACTTGAGCTCGATCAAAACATATATTTTAAATACCTCTGCTGCTCACTCTCTTGAGATGAAAGACATTAAATCCACCTCAATTAAATTAATGCCACGTCATTATTTATTACAAAATATTATTTTTTATAAAAATTTCAAATCCATCCACTTTTTTTCCAGAAAAAATAAATCCCAAACAATCATCTCCCTTCCACTATTTCATCTCTCAAACTTCTACCCACCATCACCGAACATCACCACCCCTTCCTCCTTCATCTGCAAATACATAATCAAACCCACTTTTCTTTTAGAATCACATCCCTATATTAAGGGTTAAAAGAAAAAGTGCAAACTAATGACTACACTGATGCTTAAAGATATTTCAATATATTCACTGTACCGGTGCTTAAAGAATCTTGATGGTCAATTTGAAATATTTTTCCTTCCACATCCCATTTCTGACGAATCGATTAGCTTCAAAAAGTCTACTTAGTGTTGCAACTGTGAGTAAAATGGCCATGTCAACAACGTCATCAGTGAGAGCATCGGGAGTGGAGATGAACCTAATCTCTCTCTCCCTCTCTTTGAACTTCACCAAATCAATTTTGGCAAGCCCTGAACTGTGACTCGATACAATTTCCAATTTGGGCAGCAATGCCGAATTGGTTCCCTGAACTGCATTCTCCCCTACTGAAAAGGTAACGAAATGGGGAGGGGTGCTGGGAAGAACGAGTGCTTTTATTCATTGTTTTTTTTTTTTACTTTTTAGACTTTATCTTTTTATTTTATTTTCTTCTTCTTATTTTAACGATTTATTATTCAAAATGTTCATATTCACGCTTGTTGTCCCGTGTGAGTTGCACTCATTTTGTCCAGCTCAATGTTTTGTTGCCACATGTGCTCAATCAACGGTCAAAGATGTTTAAAATTTATGTTTTGATCAAGTTCAAGTGTCCGGTTAAAATTTTGTAGTGTAGAGGTACCGGGATGACAAAATGGATTTAGTATGAGTGTCTACCACACTATTCTGCCTAATCTCAATATTAAAAAGTCCCTCAATCGGTAATTTTTCGCGGCACTTATACAGTTGATTTGAGCAACAAGCAAGGGCTGCACTCCAACCGATCGAAGTGAGATTGTCTCATTATTTAACATCTTAATTAATTATGACTATCAACTGATTATTTTTTGTTTTTATTTTTTTTATTCATATGAGGGAGGGGGAGGGAAAATAGGGGAGGGAATTACAAAGTGGTGTATCGAGTATTAAGAATTCATTATGTCGTTATATACATGTTAATAGCCTGTTTGGCCAAGCTTCTCTATAGCCAAGAATGCTTTTTGTGCGGAAGTGTTTTTTTCAAAGCTGAAGTGTTTGGCCAAGCTTTTAGAAGAAAAAAAGTGCTTTCGAATAGAAGCAGAGTTGAAGCGTTTGGCCAAACTTTTAGAGGGATGGGGGAGTGCATTTATTCAAAATTGAAGTGCTTGGTCAAGCTTTTAGAAGAAAAAAGGTGCTTTCGAATAGAAGCAGAGTTGAAGCATTTGGCCAAACTTTTAGAGGGAGGAGGGGGAGTGCTTTTTTTCAAAGTTGAAGCGTTTGGCCAAGCTTTTAGAAGAAAAAAAGTACTTTCGAGTAGAAACTGAGTTGAAACGTTTGGCTAAGCTTTTAGAGTGGGGACAGGGGAGGGGGGTGCTTTTTTTCAAAGTGAAGCGTTTGGTAGAGGTTTTAGAAGAAAAAAAAGTGTTTTCCAGTAGAAGCAGAGTTGAAGAGTTTGGCCAAGCTTTTGGGGGGAGTGTTTTTTTTCAAAGTTGAAGCGTTTGGCCAAGCTTTTAGAAGAAAAAAAGTTACTTTCAGTAGAAACAGAAGCGATTTTGGAGAAGCAGGAAAAAATAATTTCTTCCCAAAAGCAATTTTTTGAAAAGCATTTCTGAGAAAAATACAATTAGAAGCACTTTTAAAAGTTTAGTCGAATGCTAATTGTTGCTCAGAAGTGTTTAACAAATTAATTAGACAAACACGGACTACTTTTCACCGAAAGTGCTTTTGAGAAAAAACACTTCTCAAAATAAGCTGATTTTTGAAGCTTGGCCAAATAGGCTATAAATAAACTTAAAAGATTTCAAATTTAGATCATTTATAATCTAAATTCTAAGATAAGCACCTTCTTATCTCTAAATAATTCTTCTTATCTTTTGATAAGAACATGCGATTTGGTGGATATTCTTCACCAAGCGCACATAGTTGTTAACAAGTTCACGTCTCGCCCTCCTCTTTCTCTTCTTTAATTCCATGTGATATAGACGGGTAAGGATGACAACAGGTAAAAATTGCACGGGGCACCCT